>JAJHUR010097894.1:4838-33415 GCA_027495735.1 Lutjanus campechanus
CTCTCTCTCTGCTCAGACTTATCTTTACTTTTACCTGGTTTCAGCAGTCGACGTCTCCTTCCTCTTATTCTGTTTCTTTGCGCTGAGCCAGTCGCTTACACAGACAAGCCCGTTTACATTGTCGGGAGCTGTCAGCTGATTCAAACTATTGATCAGGCCAATATAACAGAACGTGCGTTAATGCGCGTTAAAAAAATTAGCGTTAAAAGGAATTTGCATTAACTTTGACAGCCCTGGTAAAAAACAAACGTTACAAATTCTCCCTGCTAACCTGATTACTTCTTTATATCGCGGTAGGCCGGTATAGTCAAAATCTCTACCGTTGGCCAAATTCATATCGTTTCTACCGTTATACCGCCTATATCACCCACCCCTAGTTTGAAGTTATACGGGTTATGAACAGTAGTGCTTTGCTTAAATCTGCATAAGATGATTCATTTATTGCAATTTAGTTAATTGAGTAAAAATACAATAAACAAGTCCAAAATTAAAACTTCTTAAAAGTATTCTTGGTTTTACTTATATCTTGCATATTCTATGTAATACAGTTCAACATCAGTTCTGTGAAACTGATTCCAGACTATAGTTGGTATGGTAAAAGATGTGACAGTGCCAGTAAAAACACATGACAAAAAAGCTTTGCTCTACTAAAGTGCTGTCATCAAAGCACAAAGTACTTTCATTCAAGATCTCCAGAACAATAGTTACAGTGAGTATGTGTTGACCTTTGACCCAGAAAAGTGGAGCAAAGTATCCATTTCACGTGCACATGTCTGCCAAAGCTATGAAGGGAGGAAAAGAAGGGAAGCAGGAAGGAGAGATGGCAGGAAAGAAAAAAGCCTCTGTGGTGACTTGTTGTGAGAGGTTCCCAGTGGACCTGAGTCTGGGCTATGAGCCATGAACGCAGCTTTATTCTCTCCAGTGTGTGTGTATGTGTGTGTGTGTTGGCAAGCGTTGAAGAGGAAAATGGTCAGTGTGGGTGCACTTTTTTCTTCTAGGTGTTCATACCACACTGATTGTTTGCTGTGTTGTTGTCAGTCAGTCTCACCAACGTAACAGAAGCAACAAAACAGACACTACTCTTTCTATTAAAGGCATAGTTCACCCAAAAAGAAAATTCAGTCTTTATCACCGTCATGCTGACTGAAGGTCAGGTTTAGTTTTTTAGTTCACAAAACACTGCTGGAGTTTCACAGGAAAACAGTGTTGCAGAATCTCCCAAACAATGGAAGTGAATGGTGACCAGTTTTCAAATGGAAATGGAAATGTAAAACAGCTGAAAAAAAAAACATAAAATGCCTCCATACTGCTCATCTGGTATAATCCAAGTCTCCTGAAGTCCCGTTTGCACACCGTCACACCACATGTTGGGGCTTTAGGAGGCTTGGATTACACCAGACAAGCAGTATGGAGACATTTTACATCTTTATTCCATTGTTTTTTTTATGTTTGAAAACTGGTCACCATTCACTTCCATTGTTTGGGAGATTCTGCAACACTGTTTTCCTGTGAAACTCCAGCAGTGTTTTGTGGACTAAAGAACTAAACCTGACCTTGAATCATCATGAGGGTGAACTATCCCTTTAAACTGATGGAGAAATGCTGTATTGTCGTGTGTATCTTACAGCACCAGGGGTCAGTCTCTGCACAATAGCGCAGCTGAACAGACAAACATAGCTTTCATAAAAGGAAGAAACATGACGTTTTGGGAATAAAGTTACAAGACTAACTAATTAAAAAGAAAAATGCCTCTGCCCCTGTTTAGGATTATTTTAGATTCAGTCCTGATGATAAATTTAAGCTAACAAACACTGCAGACTGCTGATCAGAATAAAGTATTCTGATTCTGATTGGTCAGAGGGGGGTTTTATCAGTGTGTAGCGAGCATCACAAAGGGTGAGGGGCAGACTAATTACTGGTGACAGAGTAACGGTGAATGCACGCTGAGCAGAGGGAAAGATGAGCAGTGAAGTCATCCTGGTAGAATATGCCAGTGAGAGAGCTGTAAATGTACAGTTTAGGCAGTCTTCTCAAGACCAAAGTGGAGCTCCTGTGAGTGTGTGCTGTTTCCCAGCTGCAGGAATAGTGACAATCAGCTCCACCTACGTTGTGGGAGTATTAAATACAGTAGAATACAGTGTAGTTGAGGTGTTTTACACATTTTTTCACAAATACCATCATAATATCCTATGCCCTGGTAAAATGTCAGGAGGGTATGAAGGTATGAAAAAATGGATACTGCCCAAGCCTATTTGTCAGCGATGACTACAGGTTTGTCAAAGATGGAGACATTTAACCTGTCAGCCCTCTTCCCCACGACATTTCTGAACATTTTTTTAATTGTGTAAAAAAAAAACCATACATGAAACGAGTTACAGCTGTCTTGTAACATGCTGAATCAGTTGCAGGAGGAGTGTGTTCCTGGCTGTTACTGCACCTCCCTGCTCTCTTACCTCGGAGGTCCCTGTTGAAGTCGTGCAGCCGGCGCACCTCCAGCTCCAGCTTGTTCCTCATGGTTTTCTCCAGGGCCTCCCTCTTAGAGGAGGACTTGGCAAGGTTTTCATAGGCCTCCGACACCAGCTGGATCTCTGTCTCCAACTGTCCACAGGCACAGGAGTGATGAAGACAAACAAAGTGAAGACAGGGAGAAAGAAGATGAGTGAGACACATCAAACCTTCATATAAATGTTGTAGAATTTATTTCTCTGCTGAATATTCACATTCAGATCCAGTCTTGACCCAGACATGGGTCAAAAGAACAACAAACTGAATTTGCATGATAGTCACAGTGCTGAAATAATCGATCTTTCCAGGATACAGACCCAATGGCTCTTATCCAGCTCTCCTTTTCCATAGTGTCACTTTGAATTTAGAGAGACTGGCTCAGAGTTTAAAAACATGTTCCACTGCCTTTGAGATAGTGTACAATTAACAGTTTCATATTAAATTCTTTTAGCAGACACTTTTGTGTAAAGCAACTTAAAATTCTCACCTTTGCATCACATATGATGCAAGTTTTTGTTGTGTGATATTTGCATTTCAGTATGATTGTCTTCCAGCTTTGTTTTTATATCCCTCTACCAAAGCCAATCTAAAAAGCTTTAGAAGATACCAGCTTGGTTGGAAGACTGATGGCTGATGCCTTCATCCATTGTCAATAGCTGACAATCATCAACCACTGAAGCCTCTACCATTGTAACATTGTGAAATGTTGTTGCTGCTGGCTATTACACTAAGCTGTCAAATCAAATCAAATCTTATTTTATTTATATAGCGCCAATTCACAACAAAGTTGTCTCAAGACACTTTACATATAGAGTAGGTCTAGACCACACTCAATAATCATATTTACATCCGACAACTGAAACAATTCCCACATAGGCAAGCACTTTGGCGACAGTGGTGAGGAAAAACTTCCTTTTAACTGGCAGAAACCTCGGACAGATCCAAGACACATGGTGGGCGGCGACCTGACGGCACCGGTCGGATTTGTTATGTCTTCATGTGTATTTTCTTAATAAAAGGATAGTTCACCCAAAAATGAAAATTCACTCATAATCTACTCACCCTCATGCTGATTGAAGGTGTGGTTTAGTTTTTTAGTCCATAAAACACTGCTGGAGTTTCACAGGAAAAAAGTGTTGCAGAATTTCCCAAACAATGGAAGTAAATGGTGACCAGTTTTCAAATGTAAAAAAAACAACAGAACAAAAACATAAAACGCCTCCATACTGCTCGTCTGGTGTAATCCAAATCTCCTAAATTCCCAACATGCCAAGCTGACTAAAAAATGTTATTTAC
Organism: Lutjanus campechanus; assembly: GCA_027495735.1. NCBI lineage: Eukaryota > Metazoa > Chordata > Actinopteri > Lutjaniformes > Lutjanidae > Lutjanus > Lutjanus campechanus. The sequence continues at coordinate 8,640 of JAJHUR010097894.1, forward strand.
ACAATGTTTTTAGCCTGAATCTTCACTTTAGCTTGAAGCCACGTTCACATGCACATACACACTGTCTGAACTGAGTGTGTGTGTGTTGTGACGGTGTGCAAACAGTATGTCAGACTTGGATTACAACAGACAAGCAGTATGGAGGCATTTGATGTTTTTTTCCAGTTGTTTTTCATGTTTGGAAACTGGTCTAAATTTGACTGAATTTTCATTTTTGGGTGAACTTTAAGCTTGTCCACTAAGGTGAATCCAAAATATACTGCAATATTATATCAATGCACAGATGCCAAGCAAGCATCAATATATACATGTTAGAAATGCATGTTAAACTTGTGGTACTACAAAACCACTACTTTTTCAGCCCACTAGATGGTACTGAGTTTGTTTTTTCTGGTGAGGTCAGCAGAGGCCACTTGTGACCAAATCTTTATTTGCCACCAGTGCAAGAGTGACAGATAAAAATAACACACTAATAAATCCCTGATCCCTCTCCCTCATTGTCCCTCCATCCCCACTAACAACCCAGGTTCAGAGGTCAGAGGTTTTTATGACAGTGTTGGCCTGTCTGTCTGCTTGATAATGCCATTTAGCAGCAATTTAAATGACAGAAGTGAGATGAACAGACTGAACATTTTACCTCTTAAAAACAGAAGATGACAAACTTTTCCTTTGGGGACATAATTGGCATTTGAATAAAGGTAATAAATTGCAATATATTGCAATATCTTATTGCAATAAGATATCTTATTGCAATATTCAGTATAGTGCAAAACATTTAAGAGTAACATCATTAACATCAGTAAAATCATTAGAGCTGCAATGATTAACGGATTATCGATTATTAAATTAATCTGAAGTTTTTAAGAAAAAAAATCAAAATTCTCTGTGATGTACTCTGCCTCAACTTCTGGCTATTTACAATGGACACTTTAAATACAGCGATTATATGTCAAGCGTCATGATATTATATCGTGACTCAAGTATCATGATAATACTGGATTGTGATATTCTATCATGATTTAAGTATCGTAATAGTAATGTACTGTGATATTATCACATGGTGATGATATCGTATTATGATATTGTACTGTGATTTAAGTATCGTCATAATATTGTATTGTGATAATATTACATTGTGACTTGGGGTGTGAATGTCACAGTCTGAGACCGATTTGATACGCATCTCAATACACGTTTAACGACACCATGCATATTAGGAATTTTTAAATAGCTAACAATTCAGCACCATACGATTCAGCCCTGTCATGATACAATATAACACGATGTGTGAATCTTTACATTGTGCAGCAGAAACAGAAGAAGGTGCAGGGCGGTGGTTTTCAGAAGGCATTCAGACATAACCACTGGAGGTCAGGGAGTAAGAAACGTGGAAAAGTGTTAAATGGAAAGTAAATGGACAATGGATGGAGTCAACTAATAGTTAATTAATACTATATTTGTAAGGTACTATTAGTTGCAACATAACATGTCCACACTTGCGTATTAAGAAAGTTGGGCAGTGCAACGCAATGAGACGTCAGTTCTTTCACTGTCTGTTTTGAGGAAATGAAGAGAAGAGACAGGAGAGGGAGTGGGAGCACTCGTTTTATGTGAACAAGGCAGCAGGCGTCCAGTGAGAGCGATGCAGGCAGAGGCAGGAGGAGAGAGCAAATGGAGGAAAGTTACAGTGGCAGTCCTAATGAGATGTATTAATACACTAGTGCTGCATAGATTTTTTTCTGATTCAGATTCAGATTTTTCTGATTTGTGATTTTTACTGATACAGGCTGTCAGAAATGATGTACTTGCATCTTACACATTAAAGCCCGATACATCAGATGTGTGAGTGAATTGCTGCACCCCTGAGTGTCACTATATGGTATCGTGGGTCCTTTGATGATCTGCCACGTGGATACTCACTTTGGAAGACATGACCTTGTTTTTTCAATCAAAGTCTCATATTAGCTTGAGCTGAATTTTAGAATGCATCTTTACACAGAGGGAGGACTGTGAACTGTGGACATGTCAGAATTGTTTCAGACACACTTTAATGAAACTGAGTGCCATGAAAAGTCTTGTGCAGAAGATATTACCTTGTGCAGCTTGGTGACTTTCTCACGGCAGGCCTCCATCTCCTGCCTCAGCATCCTGTTCTCCTCCGTCAGCATATCCACCATCTGGTGGGCACGTGCCATCATAGCAAAGGGCTCCCCCTGCAGGTGGGAGTAGGAGTGTGGGTGGGGGAAATGTCCGGCCTGGACCGGTGGCTGGGGCTGGAGCTGGGGCTGCAGGGGTGGTGGTACTTGGAACTGCTGTTGCTGCTGCTGTTGTTGTTGACACTGATGGTGTTGCTGTTGCTGATGGTGCATCCTAGGGGTGGAGCCGTAAGGGTCATGAGGGAAACCGTGGCCTCTTGGTGGGTGAATGGGCCCCTGGGTGAAGGGCTCACCTGCTTGGTGGGAACCGAGACCCTGCGGACTACGAGGCCCCGTGCTGAGGAAGGGCTCTCCCTGGCTCTGGGGGTGCTGGTGAGGGAAGGAGGGATGGGAAGAGTGGGAGGCACTGAGCATGCTGCTGAGGATGGAGGACTGGGCCCGGGACAAGGAGCCCATAGAGGTGACGGAGGAGGTGGGACTGTGCTGGTGAAGAGGCCTCTGGGAGTGAACCGAACCCTCCTTACTGGACCTGAGGAGAGATCAGCCATGTAGTCTTCAACATACTTATAAATATCATATTCACATTTTTACTACAGTCTGTTTCTGCTTTGGTTACAGTAATACAGGGTGTCTACATGTATCAGAAAGGTAAATGTAAGACTTTAAGACTTTTTTAATGCCACCCTTTAATTAAATTTAAGGCCGATTTTGCAATGAAATGAAACATCAAATGTGAAAATATAGTACAAAATGACAATAACGGATGGAGTTAAAGAACAAAATTAATTTGTCCTGAATGATATTACAGTAATCATTATGACTGTCCTACAGCCAATGTTTGCTACAAATTATTTAGCCAGTATGATTCCTTGTATTTATATTCTGTAAGGGGAATGTGTGTGGGACCACATGATGTGAATCGCCAGTTGACAGCTGTGATGAAATGAATGAGACTCGAGACTCTGAAACTTGAGATTAACAGTTCAACTGAAGCACTGGAGAAACGGTTAAAATGAGATAGAAAGTAAATCCACAAAAACTGGTGAGCTAACTAGCTAGCTCCCCCATGCTACGGTGGTCACCAGGGGACAAAGTTTGAGAACACAAATAGCAAAAACCTAAAAGACTGTAACAGGATAGTTAAGAGTCATTCTGAACAATCTGGAGCCTCTCCCAGCTGACACTGAGCAGTGGGCTACACTCTGGACATCACAGTGCTGACACAGACCTTTTATTAGTAAATGTGAAATAAGACATTTTAAGACTATATTTTTATTGCATGACTTCAGTTCTCATATCTATCTGTCAGCGCAACTCCTCAAAAACACAAAGATCAAATATACAACTGACAACATTTAACATCTGACAACTATGTCTTCTTTTGTTAGAGGGAGGAAGGATTTTGCAGAAACACGTGTCTTGCTACTGAAAACCAGGTATGGTGATGGGTAATGGCCCACTTATCAGTAACAAGATATTGTGACTTAAACACACAATATGTAAGTTCTGCCATAAGATGGTTAGAACATTGTTAGAAACATCTGAGATAATGTGAATACACAACTCAACAACATATAACATAGGTCTAGTGTTTTTGGCATTTTAATGCAGAAATGTTACATATTACAGCTTTAAGGAAGCCAAAATTATTCAGATATGTTTAGGTCTTTTTTAAACAGTTCTACAGTTCCACAGTTAGTTCAGAGAGAACTGCTATGTTGATAATTACGCTGTAAAATGTCATCTGCAACAAAAAATGTTTTTGTGTTTATGTGTAAAAAAGAATATCAGCCAATATGTTTTCACCAGATTTTATAATCTAGAATATGAGTAACGTATTTTTCCACACAATGAGAGACCATCCCACAGTCAGTGCTTAAAACAGCAATCAACTGCTGTTTTGTTTTACATAAATGTCTTTGGGCCAGTCTGATTCACCTGCTTGCTCACTGAGCAGGTCTTGTTTTTGAGTAAGGTGGGAAAAATGTCAGGTGCTTTCAGCCCTCAAAGGAACGTCATCGAAGCCAACAGATCATGTCCCGACTTGTCCTGCCCTGATGATTAAAATTCTGCGGTATTCATGGCTGTTTACCTCAGAGGAGCCAGATTCAAAGAGACTGGTGTGAAACCAGCCCGACAGGATCCTTCCACACAGTCTCAAACACTGTGTTGGGAAAGCATGGAAAGTTCTCACATCTTTGTTTTTATGGACGTCAACTAAGAGCATTCAGTGTTTGTTACATCATTTTGTCTTTGTCAGTGTGGAAACAAATCCTGAAGCAACATTTACGTCATCAGTGAACAATCAAACTCCTCATGAAACAGTGTGTGTGTTTCCTGTGTTTGGGAGTGTGTGTGTGTGGAAAAGACCAAGAAAAGAGCAGCCAACATCAAGAAGCTTGCTGGCACCAGGTGACCAGCTGAACTGATCAATAATTGGTCATTTCAGTTCACTTTCAGCTGGAGAAAACTGAGCTACATGATCATCACGGGGAGACAATAATGAATGAGTCTTTGTAGAAAATAAAAAGTTCAGCATTTTTCTCATTTTTCCACTTCAAAGATGTGGTTTGTGGTCTTGTTCTTGTTGTAGTTGCTGTGGAAACCACTCAGATGACTTGTGATGGAAACAAAAACTAAATAACAAAAGATAATAAGATTTAACATTTATGCCACTAAAAAGATGCTTTTACTTACAGATGTTCTGATACCATTTTTTTCTTTCCCGAAACCCATTCTCAAACCTGAACTTTGCATATGGGCCAATACTACTGATCCCATACCAGTGCCTTAAAAATGATAGTTGAAAATGCTAACAATTAATGTTTAATCACTTTTAAGACAGAAAACACACTTTTTTTTCTCATTTACAATTTCTTCTGTTTTTCCATCATTTTTTTAAGTTTAAGTTTCCTTATTAAACAAATGGCTCCACCAGACATTATTCCCATTTCTAGACTATTGCATAAATACTGATTAATACATTTTTAATTGAGTAAATTCTTAGAGGCAATTAATGATTACTCATTAACCACTGGCATCCTTATTTCAAACCTGTGCTGCTGCAGTGTTTTGTTTTTTGTACGTCATTATTTTCATTGGCCTGTTTGCAATCAGACCACCTTACTGGCTACAAAAATGCAGATGAAAGGTTGGAACATTAATTCAAATTGTACTCAGTAGTCAAACTATGATATTAAAAGTAAGTAGATTACATAGTGCAAGCACAAAAGTACGGACTTAAAATCTACTCATAAAAGTACGAGTACCAAAAAAAACTATGTATTTACAGCTATTTGAGTATTTGTAATTAGTTACTTCCGTCCTTGTCTATATCAGACTTCTATCTCAAAATAGTGTTGGTGGAACCTTGTTGCTAAAGCCTTGCCAAAATCTTTGAATTATAAACGGTTTGTAAGGTTGGGGATAACTTAAGCTCTGTCCTCATTAGCTTCAGCTTAAGGTGGAGTTTAAATTTATTAATTGTTTTTTGTTTTTGTTTTTTTAAAAAGGAAAAACTGAGATAATTGAAATTGCACATATTTTTCTTGAGACATCTCAGGCTGTTCATGTGTTTTGTAAATGATTAATTATTTTTTTCAGAATGTACTTTTACTTCTTTATGATCAAAAAGAGAAAAATTTGGACATGTTATTTTTAGGCTATGCACTTGTTTTACTGGTCCTTCCACTTTAAACTGAGCTTGACCGTATGCAGCCCATGAACTAAAAGGAGTGTGACACCCCTGGGTTAAACCCTTTGTAGAGCATGAATAAATACAGAGAATGAAAGCCATAGAACATGACCTTCACATTCTGGGATTAAAAAGGTGTAGGGGACACTGCTGGGAAGGGGTTAATACATTCCATGGTATCAGATGGGTGCATAGACTTGCATACACTGATACGGACACCAGCATTTTTAGACAGTATGTGAAGCTAGTAACAGAACAACCCTACTTTTAACATTATTAAAGGGATAGTTCACCCAAAAATGAAAATTCAGTCATTATCTACTTGCCCTCATGCTGATTGAAGGTCGGGTTTATTTTGGTAGTCCATAAAACACTGCTGGATTCTCAACCCTCAATCAATATAAGGGTGAGTAGATAATGGTTGAATTTTTATTTTTGTTTGAACTATCCCTTTAATTACTATGTCAACTGTGTTTGGAGGATGCTAATTTATTAATGATGAACATTGAGAACGTCTGAAGGTCAGAGCAGTTCTAATGGAGCTGGCGAGGATTCAAGGTCTTACTCAAACACAGTTCATGCTCCCCTGTGTTGCTCATTATTTAACGGCTTGCTTTAGTGGCTTGATGCCAGTGCAAAACTATGTGACAGTTGGACTTCTTGTAAGGAAGCATCCAAACAATGCTGTGACTCAATTAACAATGAAATGTAGAAAAAACAAAGGAGGTCTTACAGGCAGACTGCTCCTGTGTTACAGTATGAAACACTAACATGTAATACTGGACAGCGCTGTAAATACCTACCTGCAAATGTAACAGCATTAAACTGTTTGGATTTATTTAGTAGTTTATGTAGTTTAACTATCCTGAAAACAGCTCTGGATCTCAGCATGCTCTGTCTGAACAACCCAAGAGGTTAACTTGGGCACTGAAAGGAAGTGGGTAGCAGTTCATGGTGCATTACAGCGCTTCCACCTCCTACATGTCCCTGGCATGAGACTGAACCAAAGAATGTGCTGGGTTAGTTACTTTGAACAACCCCTTTTATATTACTTATACACACTTAATTCAATGTTAAAGTATCAATTCACATATTTTAAAGTCCCCATGAAGTCAAAATCTATGTTTAACTGTTTTTATCACATATTATTTTATTGTATGTCACCTATATGCCAGTGTCTGGCCCAACAATGACAAAAAAGTTGTTTTGCTTTGTCTCAGATATTTCAATTGATCATTTTCTGGAAAGGGATGACTCATCCTTCACTACGGGGCATACACAAAATTTGTGTCCAACGAAACGCGTTCTCACTTATGATGCTGTCGAGCATGAATAGACAATACATCCATTCACTGGAGTGAATTGGACTGTTTCTGGGGGCCTCATGCTACAAAAGCACATCTTTATAACTTTATTCACTGATTTAGGTGAAAAAGGATCATATTTTATGGAGAAAATATTTTCTGGATTCCCTTTTGATGTCCTCCGGCTGCGCAGCTTAAACTCTCAGTGATTTACGAGTTTTCTGATGGATAGATAGCTTTAGCAGTTAACTTGTTGCTAAAATGGCAAACCACAACTGTTAGCTGCAGTTAGTGGCCAACAGAGCCGAGGTCAGCAGCCTCACGGTGAACATGGCCCCTCACTGGAACAAACACAGCCTTCAAGACTGACAGAGAGGTTGTTTAAGAAGCTTCCTGGTGGAAAGATAGCTTTACATGGTGCTAAAGTAACAATGCTAACTGCTTACTGCTGTAAGTTCAGTTAGCCATGACTTAGTCCCAGAGTGCCAGCAGCCAAACCCAGCAAGAAAACCATGTTGGTACTGTAGCCTTTTCCCTGTTGTCACACTGGCCTCTGTGGGTATCAGAAGTTTTTTGGTTCTGGTCAGGCCGTGTCCACTGGGAGCTCTCAGTCCAGGAAGAGTCAGCTACTAGGACCACTCCCCTTCCTAAATCCATGGACTGCTTTAGCTGCATGGCACAGTGCTTTTGGCTACTTTTTGGCTGTAAATGGTAATCAATGATCATGATAAGTTCCTCCTTAGCTGCCTGTCTTTACAGGAAACAGGAAATATGAGTAAGAAATAAGCACTCTTCTGGCTGTTTCATGGGAACTTTCAGGTATTTATGACTGCAGCGTGTGTTGAATGAAGGGCTGTGAGCGTGTGTGTGTGTGTGTGTGTGTGTGTGCATGTTCCTTACCTGAATGAGCCGTACTCAGGTGGGGGCTGATATCGGACGTGGGGCACCTCCCTCGAGTGCTCCCTGCCTCTCTGCTCCTGGTAAAAATGGCTTCCAGGCTCCTGCTGCTTTGTAGGCGAGCCCATTCCTTTGAAGGGGTAGTCTGGAGGTGGCCCGCGGTGTTGAGGCTTGTAGTAGTCACCCGGTGGCCCTGGTGGGGGCAGGAGGGGGGACAACGGGGCGCTAGTGACAGGGGCGTGTGCCTTGACACCGCTGGTGGCCAGGGAGAGCTGCATAAGTCTTTCACTGAGAGAGCGAACATGTCCCTGCTTCAGGTCCTTTAGCCCATCATCCTGATGGACCTTCCCTGCGCCACTCACTCGCTGCACTGTTGGGCGACCCTCAGTGCGCACCTTGGCATTGGTCACCCCAGTGACATAGAAGGCGGCACCCACGGAGGCGGGGAGCGGAGGCTGCTGAGGCTGGTTGTTCTGCTGCTGAGGCTGAGGAGGAGGAGGAGCATGTCCTCTGAAGTACTGGGACTGCACTTTGGCCTCTTCATATGTAGGGAGGTCCTCTGGGTTCAGGCACTGGCCTTGGCCACTCCCACCTCCACCGCTACTTCCTGCTCCTCCAGTTCCTAAACCTCCTCCCCCTCCACTGCTCCCACCCCCTCCTCCGACTCTGGTGGAGCCCAGCTTCTCCAGGCCACTGTCCGACTGCAGCTCCTGTCCCTGGGGCTCCTGACGGGCAATGTGAGGGGTCATGGAGTGATCATCAGAGGGCCCTACCTGTCCCTGTCCCTGCCCTGAGTAGCCTCCTCCACCTCCACCTCCTCCTCCTCCTTGTTGTTGTTGTTGTTGCTGCTGCTGCTGTTGCAGGACATAATTGCGATTCATCTGCTCCTGCAGGAGGCGCTGCAGGACGGTGCTGCCACCACCTCCAACACTGCTGCTGCTGTTGGATGACTCCTCAACTGCGGCCCTCATCTCTGCCTCACGCTGGCCACGTACCTCATGGAAGGACAAGCTCCGCCCACGGTCAATACTCCCTGAGAGGATGAGGAGGAGGAGGAAGAGGAAAGGAAGAAAGAGTAAAAGAAGCAGTGTGGTGAAGGAATGAGAATGAGTTTTATATGAGGGTGAGGAATGGGAAGGAAAGAGATCCAATGAGAGAAGAACAGTGGGAGGTGATTCCAGAAGTACAAGGGGAAAAGAGAGAAGAAAAGAGAAGAAGACAGAAGGTCAGAGATGCACATGGAACATCCACCACCATCCCTGCCCCAACCCACACAAAGCCACAGAAGACCCACTGATGCCTAATGGGACAGTAGATTGAAACTGAAGGAGGAACTATTTCCGAAAAACCAAATCACCAGCAAAATCTCCAACCCTCAAGCCCACATCACGCACAAACAAATATCAAGGACAACAATTTTCAAAGAATGGAGACTGTGACAGCCATCTGATGACTGAACATGAAGAGATTCTAAAGAGATTAACTAGCATTTTAAACTTAAGTATTGTTTACTTGGCCCTTGTGACAATGAAAACAAGTGACAAGTCGTAGTAGTAGCAGTAGCTACATAGCAGAAAACAGATTAGCTTTCATTCCATTAAAACTACTGTTGTACTAAACCATGTCTACAGTACCTGTGGATTGGACATATTGAAGGATCAAAGGAAATCTTTGAACACTAGCCTTTTTTGTTTCAAGATAAATGAAAAGATTATTCAGTTATTGAAACTCTTGTTGATTCTGTATAAAAATGTACAATCAAGATGAGGGCTGATGAGAAAAGTCAGTCTGTAAAACAGGTGAGTGGAATGGTAAACTTTCCATCCTTCATCTGATCTGGGTTTTTACAGGCTTATGCCTCATTTCCACTGCATGGTGCTGCTCAGCTTGACTTGCTGGAATCATTCTTTTTTGGTTCTCCATTGGCAAAAGTTGTAGATGTTGATGTTTGGTCAAGGTTCCAAGCAAGCTGAGACGATAATAAAAGGTGTAATGAAAACACTGCAGATCACTGATTGGTCAGACAGAATCATCACTGGACATCAGACAGAATTCCACCAGCCTTGAATCTGGTTGGGCCAATCACAATCACACCATTGATTTAATATGGGGCTGATTCTATATGATGACTGACTGAGGACTATCACTGGTCCAGATTTGAAAAGTCACACATGTTGCTGCTCTGATTGGTTATACTGTAGGTCTGTCCAATTGTGTCCATTCAGCAAGTGTGTCTAGGGTAACACCTAACAAAACTCAAATCAAACTGTCAAACTAGGTGGTGCTGATGAAATACAGATCAACATAATTTTACTACATTGACTATTTCTTGCTTCAAATATTTTCAGAAACACATTTTAGTGACTGTCTAGCTGTAATACAAGAAATACTTGTTCTTGTTCCAGACTTGTCATAGAGTCATGTGCAGTCAGTCTGCTGGTACCCAAACCAAAGTTTTTCACCAATGACTGTATATTTAATTAGTGTGAAGACATTTTGAGTTTGAAAAATAAATTACACTTCATAATTATGTCAACATGATCCTGTTTGATGGCAAACTTCAAATACTAATAGAATTTTATATCTGCACATGCAGGTTTATGAAGTCTCTGTCTGGGCAAACACCCTCATTTATTCCATTCTCGATCTCTATGATGGAAACTTCCCTTGAGCTCCTCGTCCTGCTGCAGTTATCAATCGCTGCTTACTGTGGATGTGGAGAGGCTTTTTTTTTTTTTTGTGACAGTCCAACCCTCCCATAACACAACATTTACAGCACTAAGTTTTCTCGTTTCTTTGCTTTAGCGGGTCTTTTAATTCCACGGCTGATGCTGTTAAAATGACAGATTTTCCTTCATGGATCTCTGACAGCAAGACTTAAAACTCCAAACTTGGAAACTTCTTCTTTTTACTCTTTGATGCCATTTTCATGAATGAACCCTTCCTGACATATGTGGCGGGAAGCGGAGCCTTACATATATTATATTGGGGCAGTAATTATGCTAATTTACAAGTCTTATGCACATATACTCAAATATGCACAGGTGGATCATTTACACGGTTATCTGAAGTTACGAGCATTTGTTGAATCTGACATGATATGTCTGTATGAGCCCTACGTACGAAAAAAGTAAGAGAAATTTTAAGATATAAATATGAAAATGTTCTTGCATGAGGTTCATTGTGACTAGGTGGCCACCACTTTGTGTGATGCTTTCAAAGATAGGCTCCCAAAACTCAGGCAAAACTAGACATTGCTTATTAAATATGAATCAAGAATGCATTGTCTATTTGTCTATTGTCTACTGTGTGTTTTCAGAAACCTAAGAGTGTATCGTGTAATATGAGAAAGATCACAACCAGGTGGCCACCATGGTGTGCCCCACATGGAAACTGACCAAGCACCACTACGTCACACGCGTTCTTGCTCTGATTGGTTATAGGTCACATTTCATTGCTCTGATTGGTTGTCCTTCCATCCAGTTGTGTCCAGAGGCATTTTGTTCTGTGTGTTAATAACGCCCCTTAGAAACTGAAAATGAAGTGAGAGGAGCCTGGCAAAACTAGGCTAGGAGTTACTATCTATTACTATCTGCAGTGGAAAACGAAATTGAGAAAAATTAACCATGCAGTGGAAACAAGGCTATATAGATAACTCATAGTGTCATCAGCAAAGCTTGATGTTTTTTTCAGCCTGCACATGTACTATATGACACCAGATCAGTCAAAAATGAATCTGGCGACCACTTTTTGTGTTCCACCATCTTGCGGTGCCATCATTACTGTGGTGGCATGTCGTGTCCATCACTCTTGGTGTCTGCTGGTTGTTTCCTGAAGGAAACCCCAAATTTGTGAGACTCTTGAGAGATTCTTCATGGTTTCGGTCAAAATGTTCTCTCTCACAAGATCTTGCTGATCTGGGGTTCCCATCCAGAAACCATGTCTGCTGCTGCTTGCAAACAGTGACAGATTGATAATTGAATTGATGACATTAAACAGCAGCCCTCAATAACTGATGAAGGTTCCTTTTAGGATAGAGATATTAATTTTCTTAAAATTTTACACAGTAGATCAGGCATTGGTTGTGACAACAGCCAGAAATGGCTAATGAAGAAAAGAAAAAAACACCTCTGCCACGTTTAAGTGATGAAGTTCTGTGTAATGTAAATTAAAAAATATATACGAATTCATCAGGTGTTCAAAATTTTCAGGAACAAATTTCCTTTCTGTTAATATTTTTGACCCACTATGACACATCCTGCACTCTGTGAATCATTGTAGGTTTGAGTGTCTGCTCTCAGACAGCAGCTCTCTTCATCAAGTAAAGATTTGAGTGTTTTAGTCCAAAGATGAAATTTGACACGAATATTGGAGCAGCCAAACTGCACAGGTTCCTCCCAACTTCCTTGACATTGTTGTCAAAAGTAATGTTACATAAAAAGAAAAAGTCTATCATTTTAAACTTCTTCAGCTCGCATTCATTTGCAGCAATGGCGGCTTGTTAAGTTCCAGATGCCACCAGATTCATCTATATGGACTAACTTCAACTAAGCGATAACATGTTTTTGAACCCCAGAATCAGAGCTTTGAGGACCACACAGAATTACAGCAACAACATTTATCCCTTTATTAGGTCAAAAGAGCAGGGAAATTATCTCTTGACAAGAAATGTGAGAGACTGACTCACTAGCTATGGTACAAAAGAGGCTTACAGAAATTTGCAAGGAAACAAAATCCAGTGATTTGGAAATGCTCACAGCTGATCCCAAGAAATTTGATTGGAAATGTTGACACAGTGTTATTAAAGACAGAAGCAATGTGTTCTCAGTTGAACATCCAATGTTGTCAAAGTTGAAACCACCTGGGATGTATTTGTCTTGTCCAAATCAAAGAGGATCGTTTCCTCCCAGGTCACACCTCTTCCCTCCCAGTAACCCATTCAGCAGAGACACTTGGTTTGTTTGTGGGGGGCAGCATGCGGCTGCTTGTATATTAGTGTGGTTTCTTCTGACAACACTGAATGTTAACAACTCCACCATTTTACACCTTTTTCGACAGAGTAAAGAAAGAAATTATTACATCTAGTGCTTTCAGTTATTCTTCGCATTCTCAAGGAGGAAGATGCTTTTTTCCGAAACATCTGTAGGTAAATAAAATCATGAGACAAAAGGACAAAGGTTAGCTTTGGTGGTATGTCAGCAAATGGTCAATTCTCTTTATGCTGAACAGACAAGGAAAAAGGGATTTAGGGAGTATAATGGGTTGGGTAGTGGAAAATCAGATGCCCATAAACAACTTTTAAGCTTAAAGCTACTACAAGCAAATCTGGAAAAAGACAGCTGATCGTTAAGTCTCATTCCAGGGTTGTCAAATACAACCCTGACTGCAAAAGAGCTGAAATGCTGTGCAGAGTGAAAACAGAATGCAAGAATTTGTAAATCGTTTGAACTGTACTGAATGGAATACAGTAAAAATACAAAATATTTAATGTTCAAACTGATACACTCATGAATGTGATGCCTGTAACACATTACAACAGAAGTTGTGACAGGAGCAGGTTTACTACTGTGATACGTCAGCTCTTCTTTTAACAACACTCAGTGAACATTCGGGAACTGTGGACACTAATTATTTAAATTTTGAAAATGAAATTCTTTCTCATTCTTGCTTGATATATGACTTCAGATGCTCAACAGTGTCTCTGTCATTGTATTTTGCCCTTTATAATGCACCAAACATTTGACATTGGCGTCTTCACATTGTATCACAGAAATAAGCAGGGATGTCTCTGAAAAAGACATTGTCTGGATGGTAGCATATGTTGCTCCAAAATCTGTACATTAGCATTAACAAGGCCTTCACGGATGTGTTAGTTACCCATGCCATGGGCATCAACACACCCCCATACCATCACTGATGCTGGCTTTTGTTCATGTGACTAAGGTTTTGTCTTTTAAAATCTATTTCTCCTTTTTTGTTTCCACTTGTTTTACTGGCACCTGGAAATAATGCAATACTACTAGATCTAGCATTATGACAGGTCCAGGTAGTATCGACAACAGAATATCCACAGACTCTGATGTATTTTATTTCAGAGTGACAGGCTGTTTACTGTTTAATTGGCTTCAAACTAACTAACACCATGTCAGATAAGCAGTACAAATCATTACATGAGCCTCAAGCCTCAGAGGACACAACTGCTGAATGAACAAAAAGTTTATTTCCGACGACGTGTGTGGATTTTACTCTGTCTGACTGCTTTCTAACGAGCGACTGCTGGTATCAGTTCAAGCTCACTGATCAGCTGCCGTGACCCGACTTCAAACTGGAAAGCTGTAAGATTTGTTGTGTTTTGTGTTGTTTCACTGTTTACTCTGTGGCTTTTCCTGTTTAATGTGGAGTGACTATGTGTCAGACAAAATTGTGAAAAACTGGGCAACAGTTAGGAGACACTGTGTGGGTGTTAAGCCTTGTTTGAATCAACTATATAATGAGAGTAAGTGATCAGATGCTGTAACTGTTTTTTCATTTTTTGTGGAAGTATATACTGCCGCTCAAGCTGCGCAGCTTTGCTTATGTAAAGAACCTGGTGTGACCCTCTGCTCTGGTGTGTGCGTATGTTGCTGCTGTGTGTAAATGGGTCTCTCTGTGGTTGACGGGAAGATAAGGGGTGTCCAATCTTCAAATAATTCTCAAATAGTGCCCAGCAAATATTGAATTGCATTTTGGCTTGAAAGGCCCATCCCTGGTTAATGAACCTGCTCACCTGTGGAATGTGTCAGACGGGTGTTTTTGAGCATTCAAAAACTTTCTCGCTCTTTTGGGGCGGCAGTAGCTCAGTCCATAAGAACTTGGCTTGGGTACTAGAGGGTCGCCGGGTCCAGTCCACCTCCTGGGCACTGCTGAAGTGCCCTTGAGCAAGGCACCAGCCAACCACTAACAGCTGGGGGTGTCTGACTGTACAATGTATGTGTGCAGCCCCCTTGCTCTGACATCTCTCCATTAATGTGCATGTGTGTGTATTTGAGAATTGAGAATTGTGTGTACAAAATAGGGATAAAAACAGAGACAAATCTTGTAATTTCCCCATGCCATTAATAATGTTTTAATGCATTAATGATGCCCCTGTTCCAACTTTGTTGCAGGCATCAATATCAGAGTAAGTGTATATTTACAAAAAGCCTTAGAATTCATCATACTAAACAGCACATATCCTGTCTTTGGACTGTATTCAATTGAATACAAGATGGAAAGGATTTGCAAATCACTGCATTCTGTTCTTATTTGCATTTCACACAGCATCCCAACTGTTTTGGAATAAGTTTTGTACTTTGGGAATGGGGTTCAGGTCGAGCCACCAATCCAAAAAGCATTAGTATTTGACATCCTCTTTACTGTCACTATCAAATAAAGGAAGAAACGCCAAAAAAAGGATAAAAAGACACACCTGCACTTACAGAAATAACAAATCTTACATGACCATATTTTCTTTTGTGAAAAAAAAGTTCTTCTGTGTTGACTGAAAATAACACCAGTGGGACAGACACGTCACATAGCCAGACAGCAACACAGTGCCAGACTGAAACTAAGTGCCAACACAGTCTGATTATCAGCTTGCATGTTTGTGCTGGAAAAAACTTCACAGACAGAACTTCACATGGCTTCATGTAATAACTTGTTATTCCTTCAAGATGCATTTTAGTCATGTGATGCTCAGAAGCTGGTATTTCAAAACTTTTAATCTAAATCACAATTATCCAGATAGGATTAAACTCCAAATTTTTAGTCATTATTTTATTCAAGAACATGACAAAACAATATTCATTCTAAAAAAAATTAACCAATAAACCAATATTTTCAATTAGAACACCAAAAAAAAATCCTCCTGAAATGTGCAACACAACTCTGATGGAAAGGATGGAAAATTCCTGACTGCAGTGGAAGCTCCAAGTATCAATAATAATGCACCTCCCAACATTTTCACATGTCTGTGTTAATGAAATGTTACTTTGGAGATGGCGGACTATCCAAAGACTGCAAATCTAGATTCTATAATCTGATCTTGTGGTATCTGGATCAGAATGATCCTATCTGAAAGCTCTTTGAAAAACCAGGACAAAACCTACAAAATCTGTTTCATGTGGAGTAGCAATAAAAAGGATTACAAAATCTGGATTTTCATTCTGATTTGGATTAAAAGTTTTGAAATACTGGCCCCTGAATCACACAGTCCCTGAGCTCACAAACCCTCGAGGCAGAGCCTGAGAAATCCAACAGTTAGTGAACATCAGTACATATTAAAGAAACATAAAGTCCAACTAAATGCATCTAAATCCAGGAAAGGACTTTTGGGTAAACATGTGAAAGCAGGTTGCAGTGTAGCAGCAAGGATGCAGCTCAGCACTCTTACAGTATATGCAGGCTGAATGAGGGCCCCCCCTGTCGTGAGAGACTGGTTGTGGATGTACGTGGCTGGAGGGTGTATGGAACATCTTAATTCCTTAACTATGACCGGCTCCATGAGACAAATCCAAAAATGTGGACATGTTGTCAGCACTGGCATATTTTCGCAAAAGCTTTTGGCAAGTTGTGTGTTGAAGGCATAAATGAATCATGTATTTCCTGTTTAGTATTATTATTCCAATGTAAAAAAAAAAAAAAAAAAGCATATTGCAGCTTTAAAAATGATTCCACTGATGTTTATGATTTTTCCACCACCCAGCCCTGTAGACTGTAGATGTATACTGTACTTTCTCCAACATACTTTAACTGCCATTTTCTGCAGTTCATCATCTGTCTGCCTCACCCTCTGCACAGCCAGCTAGCAGTAGGACAGGAGGAGGACAGAGGACAAAAAGAAACAAAAATCAAACAACAGATATAACAAGAACAGAGACAGGATGAGATGGCATAACGCATGTACTGATAAGATGAGGGAGGCAGTGACTTAGTGAAGAGTTAATCCATTGCTTTTGTGTTGTTGTCATTTCCTGTGTTTAACCGAGAGAATCCAGAACACTGAAGACAAAGTCTGACACTTCAGGAAATAAAGAGATGAGAAGACTCGATACCAGATCAGTCAGGGAGGTTAGATAGTGAGGTGTTGGTGATTTCAGTGATTATTTATACCCACTGAATGAAAGCATAAAATAGTCACTGATGTCAGACAACTAGAATATTACAACATCTGTCTTCTCCTTGTACTGCACAGAACAGAATGACCGAATGACAGAATGTATTTTGAATATTTATATCCATGTTTATGAGAATCAGAATCAGATTTATTGCCAAGTAAGTTTTCACATTTCAGAATTTTTTGTTGTTTTGATGTGTAAAAATAGACATAGTAAATATAAGAAATACAAAGAAAGATAAAAAGTAGGTGTAGAAGCACAAATAGACTATGAAAAAACTATGAAACTATGAACAAATATGCAAAATATGTTATGGTATTATCTTGTCTTCTTCTCTGCTTTTGTTGGTGCATTGCTACATTTCTTGGCACATAACCTCCACCTGTTGATCAAGCCATGAGGAGGACTGCACATGGCATCACACACATGCATGTATGTCTTTGTGCACCACCAAAGGTCAAAGCCTCCAAATTAACAGGTTACCTTTAGTCTATCATTTACAGGACACATCCTGGTGTGTGTTTTGAGATGAAATAAACAACAAATACAGCAGTCAGTCAGCTCCCCTGTGCTTCAAACTATGACGCTGTAGATATCCCTCTAGCATAATTTCTGGAGGTGCCCCTCTGGTGGTTTTTAAGAGAGAGAAACTCGACATATGGATGGGTAGGATGGATGGGTGGGTCAAGCAAACACATAGTCAACATGGACTTTTATCAGATGCTTTGCAAGTTATGTCTGTTACATTACATACAGTATGTGAACTTGCATAAGTAACATACTTATTTGAACCCAAACCACAATCTTTTCCTAACCTACCCATGTCTTTTTGTGCCTTTATTTTGAAAGTCCATTATTGCTAACTAATTTACTAACTCGACTGTGGAGCCCTGCACATGTAAAACTGATGTTAGAGGGCTATTTACAGTGTCAGAGTTGAGAGTGAGAACATTGTATGTTCATTATTATTTTGACTTGTGCTTTCATTTAAATAGTGTGACAATTTAAGACAACATTGCATCATATACTTTTACTTTTTTTCCAGAATTTGAATTACCCATTTTTATTCTGAAAGCCAGATGCATGTTCCAGAAGCCTCCTTTTAACTGTGAGTGCAGATTAGTGTTAAACAATTAGTGCACACAGACTGCAGTTTAGCAGTCCATTTGCACAGGTTTTCCCATATTTTCTACCATAGGACGTGTTCTAACACAACACCGCTGCCCTTCCCTTGTCCTCACCTCTTCTATCCTGTCCCTCTGCCCTCTCGACTACCTCCCCTCTTCCTCTCATCTGCCCTCAACATATCTCCCTCTGACCCCCCTCTTTCCTTCCTGCCTGTCTTCCTCCTTCTGCCCCTTAACCAACTTACATACTTTGTCAAATCTCTACCTTTTCTCCCTCACACACCTACCTGTACGCCTGGTCTCGCTGTGCTCTCTTCGGGGTGTTAGTAGCAGCAGCTGCTCATGTTGCGATGCTGCGATGGGCTCACTGGGATGCCCAGGGGATGGGTTTGGTGAGGCTGAGCAGGAAGATGGGGCTGATGATGCTATTGTGGGTGGAGGTGGTCCAGTGTAATGTGGCGATAGCCTGGTGGTGGCCTTCCTGCAGACTCAGCAGGTCCTCAAGGCGCTCCAAGTTGTAGAGGTGCTGCTGGAGACCCCTCTGCAGAAAAAAGAGAGGTTAAGTTTTACTGCCAAAAAGAAAAAATGTGAGAGTAAAGTCAAGGGAAAGTAACAGCAGAGCAGCAGGATAAAAGGTCACATCATTACAGGCAGCAAGAAACACAAAGTAGCCTGAACACAACTAAACAGGTTTGTTTCCATCTGACATTTGACTGTAAATTATATTATATGTTCTATTATATATAAAGCTGCAATGATTAAATGATTATTAATCAATTTTAAATCAATTGCCAACTATTTAGATAATCAATTAATCAGTTTGAGTTGTTTAAAAAAGAAGTCAAAAATCTCTGATTCAGAGAGACTTTAAATGTGACTTTAAGACATCTGATCATTTTAGGCTTTGGGGAACACTGAGTGACATTTTTCACCATTTTCTGAGATTTTAGAACAAACAACTATTAATCGATTAAGCAAGAAAATAAGCAACTCATTAATCAACTATGAAAACTATGAAAACAACTGTTATATACACACACATACATGTATTTTGAAGAAGCAGCCAGTTCTGTTCTTGAAACCAGTGGTTCTCACATAGGGGTCTATTAATTTACGTAGGTATATATGTTCTGGATATTTTGTGTTGACATGGTATTTTGAATGTGTCTAATATGTAAAATGATCTATTTTCTATTTTATTTATCTGAACATTTTTTTAATGAGTCTCTGATTCCTAATTATATTCTATGACTGTATGAGCTTAGAAGGGGGGTGGGGTCCGCTGTGTGTGTGTGTTTGTGTTGTGAAGGTCAGGGATCATGGACAAAGCAGAGTGAAAGAGTTTCACTTGCACCACAACACCTCTTGGTAATTGCTTCTGACTGTTTTTAATCATGTCTCTTTCCTATCCCTTCACCATCTGTTTATGATTTTCATACATGCTTAACCCTCTGACCACATTCATAATATAACAATGACTAATACTCTGACTAATACTCTAATACTGTGATGGTAACCTGAAATGCTTCGTCCATACAAGTTTCATAATTGTTGCTGCCTGAACCGCATGTGGTCACTGTGTTGAAGAAACACTTTTCTTTTTACAACACCAACCTTTAAGAATTTTATCAGGAGTAAAATAACCACCACAATCCATTTGAAATACTGTAAATCCATTTTCAGTGTTTCCGTTAGACTATGAGGCATTTCTGCAGCATCAGGCGTCAAATTCTGCCTGAATTCTGCGGATTCCAGTTATATCCCATCTCAACATTTAACACACACTCATCCTGCCAACAAAACTCACACACACTAACACAAACATTACTCATACATATATTGAACGTGGTACGAATGTTTGTCCAAAACCAAATACTGAACACACAGTCATAGAAACACAGTACTTTAAAACTTAACTGCAGTCTTCTTTGTTCACATCTTTGAGCGCCGATTGACTGTTTGATTTTGTGTTTTGTGACAAATGAATTTATTTGAGGACTGCTGCCAGTTTGCCAATGAAAGAATAAAATGTCTAAGTAGTTAATTTGTTCGATTTTCACTGAGTTTATGTAGTTAAAGAGGCTTTACTGCCTTGACAGAACACTGAATATAACAAATGAAAGTAAAAATATTGAACACAAGTGAAAAGCAGCACTAATTATTCAGTGACTTGAAAAAATGCATCAGTGGAACCTTTTAGTCAAACTAAAAATTAGTAGGAATCCAAACACACATAAAACATGAGTCAATAAAAGACAGCAGTAAACCACACACACACACACACACACACACACACACACACACACAACTTTGGTGACATGTAAACATCCTGACAACACAGAGGACGGTATGAGTAAGACAGTCAGTATGACAACACAACTAATCCTCCTCCTCCTCTGAGCAGAACAACAATCACTTCCAGATGTTATTACTCCCTCCTCTGCATGCCTCCTCCCCCTCCAACCCCCCACCCCGAACCCAATATCCCCATACCCCTCTTCATATAAACTGTTTACTCAGCAACCGAGGTCTAAACACTAACCTGTCTGTATGTGTGTTTGTCATCATATGGTGACATCAACTGTGTGCATGTGAGAATGTAAACCTACATTGCAGCATGTGTGTAAAGTCACCTTTATACTTTTGCATTCTGAGTTAAAGAATAACTTCAGTATTTTTCAACCTGGGCCCTATTTCCCCATGTGTATGTGTGTGTATGATTGATAGGTACAACTCATTTTAAAATTGGTTCAGTATTGAGGGAGGCGGATGCAGCCGGCAGCCGCGAAACGAGTTATAACGGTAGATATGAGGGCAAATACGTCCTGTAAAAGTTTGTGCATTAAAAGTGCTTTTTTTTCGCCACAGACCAGACCAGATCACCAGTGTAATCTCTGTCAACACACAACACAGTGAACACACAATCACACAGTATCAGGCTCAGAATCTTGCTCCTCCTTCAGACTGAAGGAGCCGGGGGTCGACCCGCCAATTTTGGTTGGTTGGAAAAAGTGAGGTTCAATTAGTTTTGAACACAAACAGCCAATAGAAATGTCCTTCAGGGGGCCACTTTTTACTTTGTTTTTTACTTGTATATCAGTGAAGCAGTACTTCTACTTGAGTAAAGAATATGTGTACTTTTACTACATCTGTTAAATAGTGAGTTGATGACAGCCACAGTTCTGCAAACCTTCAGTCTGCTACCTTCTTTGAGAATATATAATGAAAGCATGACACAGCTTGATAGTGTACTTCGTACAACATCTTCATCAATCAAATCCCATGTCGAAAAGCTGACACATCTAATAATATATTACTGAGTAATATATTACTGCCCAACACTGCTGCTACATGCCACTAAATTCTACACACTAATCCTTTAAAGGAGAAGCAGGAACATAGCAGCCGGCATAGCAATTACAAACCATCACATCCCAGTTCACAACAGTCCTCATCAATAAATCTTGGGAAGAGTTAATTGGTGCATAAAAGAACGTTCCTGACCTTTTTTACTACCATTTCCTCATCACCTTATACTTTACTTTACTTTACAAATGAGAAATAAACACGTATAGGCCGGGTTTTATTTTCTCTCATCAAGAAAACAGTACAGGATATGTGAGCCTATATAAATGAGACAAAATAACCACATTTAGGCAGAATTAACAGGCTCTTGTTTTATCCTCTCTTCAGTAAAACAATATACACATTTTAAATCTTAAATCTGCAGGACTGGACCTGTGGGTCCAGACCCAGTCTCTGCGAATGACTGGTCTACGGTAGTGAAAACACAACTATTCTTATTTTCAGGTGATTATACACTAATAAAAACATACTGATGAATATTAAATTCCATTTGTGACATATTCTGCCAATAAACCTCTGTAAGTCTTGCAGTTTGCCCTTGATGAGAAAGCACTGCCGGATAAGGTGATCATACCCTTCGGAGCAGACCCAGCGATGGAGAGCCAACACAGATTCTTGTTGTTGTCAGGGTACACGTCTTCCATATTTGAAACCTGATTATCCAGCACCCCAGGCTGACTACAGACACCGACTTGCAGCGAGCATTTTACCCAGATAACAGACAAGTTCAATGTTCAACTTTCATAATACACCAATACCAACTAACACCCCCTAACTGTTTCCAGGGGTGGAAGTAACTAATTACAAATACTAAAGTTACTGTAATTAAGTAGTTTTTTGGGGTACTTGTACTTTATGAGTAGATTTTCAAGTCTGTGCTTTTACTCTTACTTGCATTTAACTATGTAATCTACTTAATAATAATAATTGAGTACTGAGCACAATTTGAATTAATAGCAAACCTTTCATTTGCATTTTTGTAGCCATTAATGTTATTTGATCACAAGCAGGCTGATGAAAACCAGGACATACAGACGAGTAAAAACCCAAAATCCTGCAGCAGGTTCAGGTGTGTAGTGGTGACAGAGACCACCGACCAGAACAGAGCAGGAAGTGGCTGAAGATTTGTAGAAACACAAACCTCTTTGATTGAATGACTGCTATTGATAATTCATTAATCAGTTCCTCCAGGATTTCACAGGTTTTTTGGGGGGATTGTTTTGGTCTAAAATGCCCATTTTCACAGCAGCTGTTCTGAAAACTATGTTGCATGTTGCAGTGTTTTTAAGAGTTTTTGCAATGAAATTGCTGGAGAAAGTGAAAATTGCAACAAAAACATTCAAAGTCTTTTTTTTACATAGTGCAAAAATCAACTTGTCTCAGGGAGAATAAAAGCACATTCTGTTCAGAGTGTTCTAAGTAACCAAAAAGGTTCAGGATTAGAAAAATTCAAATAAAATCTGCTTCATTTGTGCACTTGGGGGTCTTCTTCAAAGAAGCAAAATCTTTTTAGAGATCAAACTCGGTCAAAACAGCAAGAACAAAATGATAAAATATAAAAGTGCACAAAGCGTTGATGTCAGTAACAGTGACAAACATTGTGTTCTTTTCTGTACCACTGACATTCATGTGGGGAGTTTCTATGATTGGTCAAATTTGTAGAAGACTGGTTGAATTTACATGAATCATTAACACTTCAACTTCCTGGAGGGACTGATTAAACATCAACAAATAAAAAGTAACTAATACTGAGTAGTTTTTGAGTAGTTTTTGAGAAGAATACCTTTGCTTGAGCATTTTTCTAACACCAGTACTTTACTTGTAATTGAGTAATATTATAGGGACATAACAGTACTTGTACTTGAGTACAGATCTTCAGTACTCTTTCCATTGTCTTCTAAGCACTGGTTCTTCTCACGGGTCAACTTTGGTGGGCATGAAGGCTGTCCTCTGTAACTCTAAACTCTGACAAACACTCAACTGGCATGCAAATTATTCTGAAAAAAAAAATGTCTGTCAGTCTTTAGTTGCAAGTATATACATGACTTTCTACACTGCCGCATTCTTTGGCCATCACTCATTTAATCATTGACTTATTGTTTGGTTCTGGTTTAGATTATAGTCTTACACCAGATACATGCGTACTGCTCCTGAAAAAGATTCAATTTATGAATTAGATAACAGAGAAATGAGGAATGTGAGTGCAAATACCCAGAAAACAGGCAACAGATACACAAGATAAAGTGATTGTACTGAACTCAAGCAGGATTTCAGGGCATCACACAGCAAGAACAAAGATGTCTTTGACTTTGATTAAAGCTGAAGTTGAAACACAGTTTATAACCCAAACCTCTGGATTAGAGGCTTTTTCATTGTATTCCATGAACGCCTTAAATAACACTAAACTAAAACTTCCAGCCTGTTTTCATCTTCACAGCATAAACCTGAAATATCCTGGTTATCTCTTTTTGAATCACCAGCAAAAACCTGGCTCACAAGTTGTTTAAACTGCTCCTACCTGTGTGTCTTCCTTGGAAAATTAAAATCAACCCGAGTGAGAAACTAGCAGGTAATCCGACA
This sequence comes from Lutjanus campechanus, assembly GCA_027495735.1. Taxonomy (NCBI): domain Eukaryota; kingdom Metazoa; phylum Chordata; class Actinopteri; order Lutjaniformes; family Lutjanidae; genus Lutjanus; species Lutjanus campechanus. Next base: position 32,898 of record JAJHUR010097894.1, read on the forward strand.
TTTGCTGTTTCACTGTGTTTCTCTGTTTTCCAAATATCGACCTGCTTCGTGTGGGTTTGAGGCGGCGCACCTCTCTTTCCATTTCCACCCCCCCTCTTCCTTCACTCCAACAGGTGGGGCTGGAAGGTAGAGACAGGTGGATCTGGCAACCATTCAGCACTGAGCCACTCCTTCATACCTGTGCGCTAATGTAACCGCTTTGCCAGCGTTTACTCTGCCAACCGTCAATGAGATAAATACTCAGACTGTAACTTCCCCTTTCACTGATTGTGATTCAACAACAGCAGCGTGATGCGACTATCCCTTCAGCTAGTTCACACCGCAGAGGACTTCTTTAAACAGATACTCTCCTTTCTGCTGGTTTTTTCCAGAAGAAAGCCATCCTGGGCCCAAAACACTGAAACGCAGGCCAGCTGAACAAGATGAAGTATCTGCAGCAGATTAATAAACAGGAGACATGAGGAGAAAAAAAGATATGAGTCAACAGTAGTGTCTAGACACGTGCCTGAGACAGCCAC
>JAJHUR010097895.1:8017-20734 GCA_027495735.1 Lutjanus campechanus
GAGAACCAACATCTTTTGTCTCTTCTATTGAAAACGTGTCTGATCAAATTAACCTTTAGTTGTCATAAATTATTAATAATGTAGTCACAGTGAGAAAAGGGATTCAAATAAAATATTGAGATGCATCAAGAAGAAGATATTTAGTACCTTGAATGTTTAAGTTTTCTAAATGACAGTTTCAGTCGGCTTTTACTAATTAAGACACTTAAAGGGATAGTTCAGCTTTTTTTAAAGCAGGGTTGTATCAGTTACTTACAAGCTCTATAAACCATATATAGAATATTTTTATTGCTCTTATACAAGCCAGATATTAACTCTCTCTAAATCAACCAAACTCCTTTGGCAAAATCATTTTAACACAGTGTTTGCTGATCTTTGTGTTTTTGTGTGACTCCGGTGTTTTACAGGTTAAATCTGAATCACCACAGTTGCACAAAAAGCAAAAACAGACTAACTGATGGAGGTACCGGTTGAGGTCAAATTTATGGATTTCACCTGTGGAGTTTGGTTGGTTTGGAGAGACTGAGATTTAGCTGATGAACTGACTGTGGATAATATAACCCCACTTCAAGAAAATGAGCATTAATCAAAAGGAAAAAAAGACACATAATATTTGCAGGTGTGCAGCAGGATGACTGTGTGTAGTTTTGTACTTACGGTCCCCGGCACAGTCGTACCACTGTCCCCCCGTCTCCTTGGACATGTTGAGCTGCGTGCGCAGGCGGACACACTCCTCCGGAGACGTCTGGAAGAACAAGACCGGAAGTTTCCGGACGCTGCACCACTCGCAGCTGATGAGCTCCGACGACTGGAGGCAAACCTTCTCTATAGTGTTACGCTCCGGACCTGATGACAGACACAGTCAGACTCCGTTTATTAAAGACATCAAGAAATTAATAAAAACATGATAGAAAAGCACAGCAAACTCCATGAAAAGTTTTATCATCTCTTGCAGAAGGATGTTTTCGGGCTCACTAAACTCTGAGCATGTTTGTGAACAGTATTCCATGTAATCTGATTCTCCAGCACTGACTGAAGAGTAACAGAAAAGATGAAGAAGTCGTGTTTCTGTTGTGTTTTAACTTCAACATGAATCAGTGAGGTTTAAAATAACAAGATCAGGGGTCTTATGTTGCTGCTTCTTGTTGGTATTTTGATGTTTTTGCATATTTTCAGCACATAAAGCTGCCACAGGTGAGACTGAACTGATCTCTGCTGAACAGCGAGCAGACGTCACACTGCTCTGTTGTCTGCTCCAGCAGCTCTGCACACGCTGTGTTATTTACTGAATTCATTACTGCAGGTTCCTACCTTCAGTTTCCAGCTGGATGTGGTCGATGGAAAACTGAAAAAAAAGAGAAAAGAATGTCATTTATCATTTCCATTCAAATCATCTTCTCAAAATTACAGGACTCAAACTGCTGGACTGGATTTTGAAGATTTTCTTCTGTCCGTTTCTTCGTCTTATGGCGACATAAACTTCAACAGCAGCCGTCTCCACGCGCGGCTGAAACAAACCTGCCGGCCACGTTTTAATGTGAAACAAACTGAAGTACTCACGACGACGGGCTTCGTCACCATCCTGCGCAGAGTTCCCACTCTCACGCTCCGACACTCCAGTATGATGCTGTCACATTTGTTGGACATGAACTTGGGTTTCTTCGGTCTCGGTGAAAACTGCTCAGGGGGTTGATTCCCAAACTGCAAAATTAAAAAATAATTAAAGGGGAAAAAAAGATGAGGTTTATGCTGTTTTTAAACACGGAAGTCTGATTTATTCAGAGAAACAGAAAATGATTCTCCTCCTGTGTGGCTCAGCGACGGATCAACGAGTCTCCATCTCCACTGATGATCTTAAAACTCCCCCAAAAAAAGTCTGCATCAGATATATGAAGCTTGAGATCATTTTATGTTTCTTTGTTTGAACTTGGAAGAAGAAAAACAGCCTGCAGACATGTTTCACTTCAGCGCAGCACCTGCTGGCCTAGTTTACACTGGAAATATCAACCAAAAGTGGGGCTGAACCGCATGTCAAAAAACTTTCAAAGCTTCTGTTGAGGTTTTTAAATGAAGTTTTCAAAGTCTGTCGTCATATTTTAATCATGTCATCACTCCTCAAACAAAACCCTCAACTTGATCAAAGTGATTCTGATTAAATGAGCCTTTTCTTAATAAATCAACTTTCTTTTATGACTAGAACTCATCAGTTTCATGAACAAACGTGATCTAAGCGCACCACGGTGAAAATGTTGCTTTTGAAAGTCGAAATGCCAACAAATATGGGCTGAAGCTGAAGCTTTTGTTGGATAAAAATGCTGAATTCATGCTCCAGTGCTTGGATTGTGTGCTGGCGTCCTCCGACCACTGTGGGGCGCTGTGGGGTTTTGGCTTGTAACATTCACATTTGCTGCAGACAGAGCTGAGAGACAGCCCTCTTTTCCCAGCATGCATTGGTGAGAGTTAAAGTTTGTTATGTTAGGTTCCAAACTGCATATTGAAATGTTTGCTTGTAATGAATTTGTTCAGAATGTGCTGGTTCATGTTGTCACTTTTGTTATTATTTATTATTTTTAACAATGAGCGAGTCTCTAACTTAGTTTGGATTTCGAGGTGCAGGTCCAGGCAGAGGATCAGCCGACTCTCACCTGATCCTTCATCCGGGCTCTCCGAGGTATCGTGAACTTCATGTTGACGTCTTCAAAGAATTCAGTGCCCAGCTCCTCCTGCTCTCCGGCGCTCTTCACCGCAGCCTCCACTCGGCCCCCGGAGGGCGCCGGCGAGGAGTGAGCCGAGTCCGCGGGTCGAGGCGAAACGCTGTCCAGTCTGCTGACGCTTCCCGTGCTGGCGTTGTCGGCCTCGTCCTCATCGTCACTGGACAGGACGACTGGGGAGGAAACATCAGAGGACTCGGTTTAAATTCTGTCTGATACAAAGTTGAAGTTTGATTGGTATGTTTTGTTTACTTTTCCTACAGCACTGACATATGTTTGTAATCTTTTCTTCAGTATTAAACTGAATCCCAGTTTACAAAAACTGGTGCCAGAACCCAAAAGCCAGGGTAATACCCTCTCCAGATCTGCACAAACACTGCTACGGATGTTTAAACTTGCTTATTTTATGAGTCACCTCTGTATTGCTAAAATGTTTTGAGACAATCTTGACTCCAAGACTACAGCCGACGACGAGCTGACCACCAACACGAGCCTGCACGAGAGAAAATAACCAGACGGCACAGGCTGAGTCTTTGTTCACAGATAAATGTGGCGTAATGAGACTTGCTTGCTGTTATCTATAGATTTGCATCACGGCTGCCTCGTGTATCCTGCGTCTCGCTCGTTTGGAGCGTTGGTTGAGCAAGTCCTCAGAAATAAACGCTACAATTACACCAACAAGTGATTAAAGAGCAAGTTTATCTCCAAACTAACATTTACAGCTTCCAGGTGAACGATAATCTGTTTATTTTCTCTCTCTTCCAACTTCTACTTTAGATTATTTTTAGTTGTATCTCTGCATTAGGACATAGCTTCTTATTAATGTGATTTATCAGCTGACATTTGTCGAGTGTCTTTTCTGCTATAGATGTTAGAGGCACTCCAGATAGCTTTAACTAAGGCTTATCAGAAGACCTCTTAGTGATGATGATGATGATGATGATGATGATGATGATGATGGTATCAGCATCTTATTTCTCTGAACTTCTGTCTGGTTCACTTGTGACTGTAAATAACTGCCCTTCTGTCTGGGGTCACGGTGACCTGCTCAGAGCCGACGGCCTTCACCCTACTGGGAACGCTGCCACCATTTTATCTGGGAACATAGATGGGTGTTAATGAGAAAGACTCTAAAGGACTTAAAGCGTGATGACGGGCGTCAGGTGATTAGAGAGCCCAGGGTTCTTGCACAACTTTTAAAGTCACAGTCAATGGTTTTGAAAACCTTTTTAAAATCCAATCCTTTGTTTCCTGCCGGCACCAACCGACTCCAGCGTGTCTTCCTCACTAACCTTCCCTATTTGACTCAGCTCTGGCTTGTTAGACAGCTTTGGGTCTAACTATTTGTCTAATTGTGATTATTTTGACTGATATTGCAATAAGATTTGCGATATTAGAAGGAATGCTAAAGTTTACATCATTATTCTCATTTTCATTTAAAACATAATAGCCTGCAAAGTCTGTAAAAACAAGATGTGCAGGCCAGGACAATGATATTTAATTCAAAATGGAAGTTTAACACACATCTTGTATTTAACACACACTGCGTCTCCTGTGATTTGAAAACTGCCAGAGGTCATATTGGGATTTTAATAAGATTTCGATTAGTTGTTCAGCCCTGTAGCCAGCAACCACGACTGATGATAACAAAAAGATGACACGAACCGAAACACCAACAGTCCCTCATTGTCTAATTTTTATCGTAGGCTACTGTGCATGACCATTTTCCCAATTTTCAACACACTATCTACAAATTTAATACCTGGAAAATAACTTGAGATAAATTAAAGACAATTTACAACATTAATTCCCTATTTTAAGACTTATTAGGGACCGTAAGACCCCTGGAGTCCACGACCACGTTACAAGTTATCAGACTCATCATAGAACTCTGGGCAACATACTAGATTATTACTGTTATTTTCATTATTGATTGATTTGTTGAGTATTTTCTGTGTTCTGTTTTGTCACAAAATGGTAAAAAAAATTACGATCAGTGTTTCCCAAAGTCCAAGAAGACGTCCTCAAATGTCTTGTTTTGACCACAACCCAAAGATATTTAGTTTACTGTCAGAGGAGTAAAGAAACCAAAAAATATTCACATTTAAGAAGCCGAAATCAGAGAATTGGGTGCTTTTTCTTAAATATTTACTGAAAACGATTAATCGTTTATCAGAGTAGTTGGTGATTAATTGATTTACCCCTGCAGCTCTACAACAAACCACGTTAAAACAATATTTCCTTCTTTATCAGCTCTCGTTTTACTCACTGGGGTCGTTGAGTTCGTGCTGCTGGGCCGTCGTCTTCTTCCCTTTGGGCGGGTTTCTGGTTCCGCAGCAGCTCGACGTCCCGGCTAACAGCGGGGCCCTGCCGTTGTTCAGGGGCAGCAGGGTCGCCCTGGTGCTCGTGATCCGTATCGGCAGGGTCTCCCCGCGGGGCGCCCTCATGGTCGTAACCGGTTTGTAGAAGTTCTGTGGCAGGCTGTTTGGTCCGGGGGAGGGCTGGGATCTGATGGGGGGCCGGGGGGTCGGGGAGGACAGCGTGGCCTGCTGACAGGGCAGCAGAGCCGGACCGTTCCCACAGTTCTGACACTTGCTGCTGTCCTCGCTCGGCTTGTTGCACTTCACACACAATGACTGGTAGACCGTCGGCCGGAGAGGCTGCGGACGAAAAACACACATTACGGCTCAAATGATGCACTTTTCTGACACATTATCACCATATTCGTGTTATTTCCTAAATTATTGTGATTTTAAATAAGAATATTGTGTATTTTTTTGTTGTATGTTGAGTCTGGTGAGGAGGATTTACATCAAGCACCAGAAAACTTTCAGTAAATTCATGACTGTGTTGAAAACAACAGTCTATTTCTCAAACCGAGACTCACAGAACCATCATTATCACATAATTTGTGGTTGTTTTTGTCATCGCCGGATCAATTAAGTTCTGGTTTGGTCTCGATCAACTCCTGGAAAAAACCTGTCTGGATGCCAGATGTTTGCTAACTGAAAACAGCTTCCTGCTGCTGCTAGAAACACTGCAGGTTCTCAACAGAACAAGAAATGTGCTCTGAAACTAAAACTACCTGCTAAAAGAGGCTAAAAAAGTTAGAAATAAATCATTTGTTAGTTCTATATTTGTATCATTTATTGTTTGAGTTCACTGATGAATCACACAAACATCACACAACAAAATAAAGTCAGTCAGGTTTCAGTTAGTCAGCAATCTGATCAATTTTATGAACTGTTGATTATTAAATATATTAATATATTTTTCCTTTCTTTTACTTTCCTTCTCAACATGGTTCTGAACGGATTGTAAATTGAAAACTGCTTTGGCAAGACAATAAAAAGTCATTTGATCCATAAAATGTTGAGAACTGGAGCTTAAATACCAAAGTTTGGTTTGTTATTCTGATGTAAAGCAAAGAGAAGAGTAAAATAATATTTAAGCTCTGATAAAAGGTAGAGAACTGACTCCTGAAAAACTACTAGTTATTTGTCACTTTGCACTTTTGTTTGTGATATTTTTGGACTTTTTTTTTTGTAAACACAAAGAAGTGCAGTATTCATTTTGTTTGTTGGTGAGTGATGGGACAATCTGCAGTCAGTAACAGCCTCCGTGTCTGTAATGATGCTTTTCAGTCACTGTGTTCTGTCAGTGTGTTCCTAAAGGTCACAGACCGGCTGATCACAGCACGTTCTGTCCTGAGAACAGCTGAATATGAAGCACTACAGATTAAAGCTGTGATCTACTGTAGCTCTCTGTGTGTTTGTGTGTTTCCCCGGCTGCAGCGTCAGTGGACATAATGTGAGGACGCAGAGCCCAAACAGCAGCCTGGTAACAGGCCTGAACCCACTGACAGGCTGCACCACACGGATATTTAAGGTTTGGATACGTTCAGAACAATCTCCAGCTCAGACTGACAGGAAGTGTGCAGGTCACGTGATGATTTCTGGGTAATGAAGTCCTGACTGGGCTTCTCTTACCTCTGCTGCTTTGACCTGTGAAGGAAAACTACAACAGTCCTCCAACGGTTTCCTCTTCTGTTGGACACGACGTTTAATGTTCAGGGTCTCTTCTTCTGAAAAAGATTAAAGAACAAAACAATCAAGACAAAATCATGTGTTTATTGATCTTATTCAACATTTAAATAACTTATTCGACAGTTCAGTTTTCATTATGTCTTTACAGGAAGTTTGAAACACTCTGAGCCTCTACATCTGTTATTTTAACAGCTTTTTAATTTACATTTGGATCGAATGAGCATCAGGATACTTGTATACAAAAGGCATATTCACTTTTCCTTTCAAGTTAGTGACTCAAATAGAAAGATCAAGATCTTGTCCTGAACCTCACTAAATAGTTTTGGACATACATTTTCCCAAACTGTTGCCATTTCTTTATGTTAACCATGTGTTTAACGTCACATGACTTTAAAAAAGGGTTAACTTTGTGAAACAGCAGCAGTTTGATAAAATAGATAAGATAGATTTTCATCAGCTATGGTCAGTGTTTAACATAGAAGACAACAACTCCCATGATCCCACGCTGCCTCTGATGTCATTAAACTATGTCTTTTTGTTGTTGTATTAATGCAAAAGATCCTGAGCAGCAGAACTTGCATATTGTATGTTTAAGTAACTTAAAAAATCAAAAAAGTCAACCTCACATACTTAAACATCTGGTACGCTTGTCGCTGGTACTTCCATCAGTCATATATGTCATTTAGGAATTACTGGTAATCAACATATTCTATCGTTTAGGTAGGAGGGTGTGGTGCCCAAAAAACCTCCAGCAAAAATCCAGGGCAGCGTGTGTGTAACCTGAGAGGCACAACTCAGCCCATTATAGCTTTAAAAGCTGCTCCAAGTGGAAATGACGCCCTGTTAGCCGACATGAGACTATATCGATTATGAATCTAAACATCTGCATACATTACTGGATTTTAATTATAGGTATTTTGAGCACTGGAGCTTCAGCACAACAGACACACCTTGTTTTATCCTCTGTGAGGCAGCCCGGCCTCCTTTCACTCACATTCTTATCATCTAAAATAAAAAATAAACACAGCAAGTGTTGACAAAAAACTGTTTTGGAAGAATGTAAACTGTTTATTTTCCTGTGGGGGTTTTCTTTTTTGTTTTTTTGCAAAAAAATGTTCTGGTTCGAGAGCCTTTACTAGCTGAGCGAGTGATTGGTACGCTCTCCTCCCTCAGCAGCAGATTAATGTGGGAGGCCTGAGATCACCTCCTCTGCTGGCAGGAGCAGGGAGGAGGTTCAGCCCAGATCTGCAGCCCTGCAGATGCTGCTGGCTGTCACACACACACACACACACCACAGGCACGACCTGCTCACACACACGTTCCACAAATACAGAGATACTCATCAGAGCTCAACCTGCAGACACACGCTTCTCTCACAGATGCTGCGTACACACACCAAAGCCTCGTCCACACACACACACTCAGATATAAACACACACGATCCAGTCGTTTCCTCCCAGCGAGGGGAACACAGTGTGCCCTTCCAAATTCAGCACCATGTATCAGCCTGTAAATCACCAGCAGCCTCTCCTCTCCTCCTCCTCCTCCTCCTCCTCCTCCTCCCAAACAGCTTTAAAAACCATCCTGTGTGATGTGTTTGCTGAGCTGTGACTCTACCTGGGACCTCTGGACAGGTGAGGACGATGCTGTCCACTTCTACAGCTTGTTGTGTGGTGGAGAAGTCACTTCTGCAGGAGGAAATAAAAAACACAGCGTGGTCAGTGAAATATCTGCATAAAACATGTTTTACATTTACATCAAACAGCAGCTGGAAAAGGAGCTTTGAAGGATTTGAGGTTTTAAAGACGAGAGAACTTTTGAAAATGCTTCTTGCCAAGATTTCAAGTACAAATTGTTTTTGGCCAAAGTTCTCAGACTTTTTGTTTCCAAACTGACAAATTTTCAAGGTTTTCAAGGCCCGTCTGAAACCTGCAGGCCACCACAGACTTAAAAACACACCAACTTACTGTGCCAGTCAAAAGTTTGGACACATGTTCATATTTTTCTTCTTTTTTATTATTTTTCTACATTGTAGATTAACACAGGAGACATCGAAACTACATGGATTTATGTAGTGAGCAAAAAATGTGAAAACAAGGCAAAATATTTTTGCTTTTTAAGAATAAACATAAACATAAAAACAGACTCACACTGTCTTCTGCACTTGGTCCTTGGTTGCAAATGCAGAAGACAGTGTCTGAGAGTCTTTTTGCTTTTTATTGTCGACCCACGGTCGTCTCACACGCACCTGTCGACGAACAAGTGTGCAAAAGTTTTTTGCTCTTCCGATATTTTAGATTCTTCAAAGTCTCCACATTTTCCTTTGATCACAGTTTTGCACACTAAACAATTTCTTATAAAAGAAATAAAGAAAAAACATTGAATGAGACGTGTGTCCAAACTTTTGACTGGTACTGTAACGGACATTTTATTTTCTTTCTGACTTCCTGTCTGTGGCTCTCGGCTCCGAGCTCATCGGTTCTTACTGAAGATGAAAATCTTTGACAACATCTCACAAACATTTTCACAGTTGTGTTTTTAAAAAGGCTCAATAATTTAATAAAACAGGCACACAAAAAAATGTTTAAGTAGATACCAGAGCTGCAACTATTAATCGATTATTAATCAACTATTAAATTAATCACCAGCTATTTTGATTTGTGATTAATCAATTTTAGTAAAACATTTTTTAAGACAAAACGTCAAAATTATCCGATTTCAGCTTCTTAATTATGACTATTTTCTGGTTTCTTTCCTCATCTATGACAGTAAACTGAATATTTTTAGGTTGTGAGTAAAACAAGACATCTGAGGACGTCACCTTGGATTTTGGGAAACAATGATCAACATTCTTCACCATTTTCTGACATTTTATAGACCAAACAACTATTGATCGATTAATCGAGAAAATAATCGACTGATAGTTAGTTGCAGCCCAAGTAGATACATTTAGTTTCTGTCTTTTTAATGGGATTTTTTGAGAATAAGAAAGATATAATCACTTTATCATGAATTCACGGTCACCTTGTGTCACGAAATGCAGGGTATGAGGGTTAATGGATTTTGGTGTGAACAGACTCAACAGATCTGTGTCAGAGTTCACTGAACAGATGCACAGACAGATCACAGGCATAAAGCTTCAGATATTTCACCACAGCACGAACAAAACCAGAGCTGAGACCAGCTAATCATCAGCCAGGCCGCAGTGATAAGTTGAACGTCTAAACTGCTGAATAACAGACGAGTCACTGCTGCCTCGACAGAAAAAGTCACTCACATTTAAAATGTTGGAATGGACAGAGGTGTTTTTCTACAGACTGAAGTCAAAGAGGGCAGAAAACTAGAATTAATGAATCTTGGATAATGAAGAGCGAGCGTTAGCTGCAGCCCAACACAGGATATGAATCAGTTATGAGGTGCTTCAGGATCTGCAGCCGAGCATGACGACCTGCAGTCAGTGTGAATACAACATGAGAAGAAAAGGTTTTTCATGTTTTCAACACGATTATGGAGCTGAGATCTCCTGCACTGACACGGAGACACAGGATTTGGACGTTCTGTTGGATGGACACGATACAGAATTCTGGGACACAAAAAGTTTAATGTGTACAAACCAAATTTTTTTCTGGTCTTATCCTTAATTTTTTCCCTAAATCTTTGTTTCTCAAACTTTTTACTCCTATATCAGAAAATATTGAGCTCTCCAAGTCATTATGACTGATGTTGACATACAGAAGCGTCTGCAGCCTGCTGTAGCTCACTGCTGCTTTGACAAAAATGTATTTTTTCACTGTTTTAGGCGTAGGGTTACACAGTAAAAAGCTGAGAAAGCTCAAACTTTCAAGGCAACAGATTTTTGAGTTTTGAGCCCAACTCAGATTCTTAAGTACAAATCTTTTGTTGAGATAATTAACTTCTCTTCTTTGGATAAACTTAAATCTGGGTTTTAGAAAGCCAAAACAGTTGCATAAAAAAAATTTCTTTTTTTAGTAAATTCATTGAAGTGAAAGTGAATGATGATTAAAAATTCAATATTTTCAACTAAAAGTTTTCTTAAACTCAAAGATTCAAGTTTATCTAGAGGAGAAAAGTAAATTATCTCAACTAAAGATTACAGGTCAGCCAGACTTTTTAAAGTGTGCCTTTTCCTCTAAATTTTGACGGTGGCTCGTCTTCTTGAGTCTCCATGAGCTCGCTACGGATGCCAATTTAAAAAACAAAAACAAAAAAGTCTTCAGGGAAAAGAGAGAAATCTGGTGAAGTGTGTGGCATTTTGCGCCGTGCAATACAAACAGTGCACATTAACCTACAAAACAAAATCTTTCAGACCGAGCAGGATCACAGTGTCTGCAGGTAAATGACATCGTTCACCCGGAGCGGACGTTAGCTGCAGCCTGACACACAGTGTGATTAATGTTAGCAGTGCTAGCAGCAGCAGCAGCTCTGCTGCAGGTTAATGTCCGTGTCTGTGCTGAATGTGGTCACATGTTGCTCCATGTGTGGAGTGATTACATATCAGATTATTCTGTCACAGTCTATATTCAACCTTATTTTCATTTTCTACATCAAATCACTGTCAAACCGTGCTGGTTCTGTCAGACTTTGTTGACAACAACATCCGGGGCTGCGTGGCCCACTGAGGGATACGTGCTGGGCGAGAGAAGCTGCTGTCTGATGGGGCCACAGCCCTGACTAGTGGCAGGCAGCTGCATAACCTCTTCAAGGCAACAGTAAACTGGCATTGCACACAAACAAAATATTGATAAATAGTTAAACTGACTTGAGAGGGTGGAGACGTTTAATCATATAGTCGACTAATCACACACATTCCCTCGGTGGGACGTCAAGGAACCCCTACGGCATGGCTTTTTAAACTCTGGAGCGTCATTTAGGCGCAAGCTAGCATGACATGGTTCATACCAAGTGGTCATCTATTTTCATAAGAAACTAATATCGTCACTTTAAGCTTTAAAAGTGAGCCTGCTACAGCCTCTGAAAGATGGACAGATGTAACACTCATAACCCCGGCTTACGCCTGGAGGGGATAAAAAATCCTGCATGTAAGCACCTGGTTCTACTAACACTCCAACAATCAGCATTACTGCGCCCACAGAGGCTTTTCTCAGCTTCTTTATGCAGTCAGTTTTTATCTCAGTCATCATGCATAAGCATTTCACACAAGAAACCTTTCATATCACATATCATGAAAGGAAACCACACACTGACATAAAATATCACAGAATGTCAACAAAGACGCTGCTGAAGCACAAACAAAACCTGACATTAATGAAAATGTTGGATGTTCTGGGGACATGAATGAAGCGTGAAATGAGATCCACTCTGTTAAGATTCACTCGGAGTGACGCAGCCGGATCAAAGTCTTACCTTTCCTTCAAATCAAGGCTGCTTGAAGATAAAAATCAAGAAAGGAAAAAAAAAGGTTTCACTAATGCAACCAACTCGTCTGCTGCAATTCAGTTTTTACAGCCTGCATTTTAATTAAAGTGAGTTTCTTTACGCCAAAACCTCAAAAACCAACCAGACTCTCATCTGTCAGAGGACGAACGTAACGAACCAGAGTTTAAATGACTTTCATCTACAGTAAAGAATATCCTGTGTGCTTAAGTCTCATCCAAGTAAAGAAAAAACGCTCGCTAAACCTGCTGAAAGATGAACAATGTGACCGGGGAGCTAAAAGTTACATCACTTTCCTTTTTAAAGAGAAAATATTCAGTAATTCTGTTCTCAGGAGCAGAGGTTTTCAAACTGTCAAGAGCCTGAAGAGATGAGAAGCACAGATACTGTGCGAGGTGAAAGGAACAGGTGCATGCTGGTGGAAACAGGAAGTTCCTTATTGTGGCTGAATTTTGGCCTCCCTCACCCACACAGTCAGCACACACACACACACACACACACACACACACACACACACACACACACACACACACCTCTCTCTTATA
>JAJHUR010097897.1:0-22186 GCA_027495735.1 Lutjanus campechanus
CAAATTTACGACTTTAATCTCGAAGTATATATATATATATATATATATATATATATATATATATATATATATATATATATATATATATACATATATATATATATATATTTTTTTATTTTTTTTTTCCCTCAGACATCAGGCCGACAAAACAACATCCAGCACAGGTCAGTAAGGCCACGCCCCCAACACTCATGATTTCACATGATGAGAGAGAGAATAAAATAATAATAATAAAAATAAAGCTGCTGTGTATCAGGTTGTAAAACAAATAAACACAGAAATCAATCACGATCTCTTGTTCCACATCCTTCCTAGAAAGGAAAAGGATTCCAAAAGTAGGGCAGTAAGATGTCTGATCCTCCAGACAATGGTGACTGTTCCTACTGATGGAGAGCTAACGTTAGATGCTGCTGCTGGAGTTTAGCCACAACATTACAGAACAGCAGCACCAGACTGTCGTCTCTGACTAAATCTGAGCCCAGCTTAGGTCAACAGTTGTCTGTTGCTGGATTTTGTTATTTAAAGACTGAATTAAGCCCAATGATACCAAGTAATTCATTATTAGCAGTGTCTGTCTACTGTGTTGGCTCATTGATCTATTTGGAAGGAATAAGACTAAAAGATCACGACAGCTGACTCATTAACATTAATTGATTGAGATATCGCAAACTATGGCTGAACAATTTCTCAGAATTTTTGCAACATCACAATGTGGTCTACTGCAATTTTCAGATCGCAGGATGTGCAAAATTTGTCAAAGGTGAAATGTGCACTAAAATACCACTTTGAATTAAATATTATACATATATGTACTAAACATTTTTTTAGTACAGATCCTCCCAAGAAAATAGCACACCATAATTGTTTTAATGTGTTTTTCTATGAAAATGAGAATAATGATGTAAAAATGATCTTTTCCTCTAATATTGCAAATCACAATTGCAATATCAAAATAACTGCAATTAGATATTTCTTCAGAATTGTTCACCCCTATCACAAATACTCAGGTTCAGGCAAGGTAAAATTTAATTAGACATGTTTATAAAACAAAGGTTTGTTTAACTCAACATGAATTCAAACAAACTTGTTGAAACTGTAATTCAAAAATACCTAAAACTGCATTTTTGCAAATTGGATCTTCAGCTTTCTATGCCCCAAAAGGGGGCGTGGTTACGAGGTTTTGGTGAAGTTATGCGTCGGTCTGAGGTATGACACCTGCCATGCCATACTCGTAAATATTTTTGAGCACAGATAATGTCATTTCTCATATTTTAAGAGTTTTCAGGCCCTGATGCAGACAGTCTGAAAGAGTCTTTATCCCTGGATTCTCATTAAGGAAACAACATCAGGTCAGCTGGTGTCAGTAAAAACTGATTCATATTTCAGCAGTAATCTTGATAGCCCACTGATGTCAGATGCAGGTCCATGTGGCATTGCAGGGGTTAATGTTCCCCATTGCAGCCTCCCTGTTTGAGGCACAACAGCTCAATAAAAGGCAGAATTGCTCTTGAAAACAGATGAGATCTGATGATTGCGCCGCAGCCCGGGCTGATTGACTGAATGATTTCTTCTTTATCTCGTCTAGCGGCTCTACCTGCTGCACGGCCTCCCTCTCGTTCTAGCAGCTCCCCTCTTCCTGTCACTCTCACCCTCCCTCCCATTACCTCTCCAACTCCCAACCCCTTTAACTCTGTCACCCTCTATGCACCAATTCCTCTGTCTAAACCATTCCCCATCCTTTACTTTCCCCCTCTCTGGGAGCTATTGTACCTTATTATGTGCCTCGAACAGTGATTGCCTCCAAATCTCCAGGTTTCTCATTTCCACAAGCGATCATGGCGCCATAATCACTGTGAAGAGCATCGCCAAGATAGATTTTGTTTGTTTACAAGATGGTTTCAAGGTGTTTTCACACATGTGAAACAACAGTCTTTAAAATCAATATACAATTTTCAACACAGTCTTTTTACAGTGAACATACTGTAGCTCTGTAGCCACTTAAAAGACTGAGAGTCTTAACTGTTACCATGATAACCAAATGATCCTCAGTTTTATCATTTACTGTTGTATCATGAATCAAATATTTGATAAATATATTGTGTAACTATCAAACAGCTGTCATTGTCATGCTTGTAAACCTACATAAACTGTACTTAATGTGTTTGATGCCTCAAAATTAAACTACAATGTTCACTTAAACATTGAGTCCTGCTGTACGTTACATTTCTGATTTCAGTTGCTAAAAAGTCACTTTGTGAAAAATAAGAAAAACTAGAAGTACCATCTCACGGTTGCACACCTTTGCAAACCAGTTGCGTTGCAGTTTACATCCATATCTCTCCAAACCCATATAATATACAGTATATACAGTGAGAAATTTAATATGAAAGTTAACACTATATTGTTTTGCTGATTTTAGTGAATAAATGTCTTCAACCATCAAGCCCCCCAGATAGAAACAGTTCAAAAGTTTTTGTTCAGAGACTTTTATTTTGAAATATTATTTTGGAAGTATACATTTGTTTCTGCTGCCTTGTCTTTCCGCTCATTCTCTGCTGTTTCTGCCGTTGTTACAGTGCAGAAGTCACTGATGATGTGTTGTCAGGTTCATGTAGCACGCTAACTCAGCTCTCAGTTTTTCCATGATGTTGCTCTGTCTGCTCGGTGTTAAGTGTGTTTATTGTACTGCTGTATTATTGTTAATGACTCATTTCAATAACTAGCCTGTTCAGAAATTAGCCTGGCCAAGTGTTAAGCTAACCAGCGAGCCCGGCTATTACCCTGTACCTATAACACACAATTAGTTACTGCAGCAGCTGTTCTCACACAGTCACAGAGAGTCCTGATCTCATTTTACAGTCCCTCCAAAGCAGTCGTCCTAGAGGAACTGCTCTTCATGATTATTCCATGGCTGATAAAGAATCAAGCTATCTGACAATCCTGATATACTGTTACAATTTAAATCATTTTGCAACATGCTGAGTATTGTGATGACATATATTGCAATGTATTGCGATTTATGACCTTTTTTCCAATTGCAAATTACGTGACAATATAGATTGATATTCTCGCATCGATCATACTGGATCACTGAATCGATATATGAATCCACATCGATGTATCGTTAAACCCCTAACAGTTACTCTGCATGAGGCTTTTCATAAGAGTAGAAAATGACAGTGAGACTTAAAGATTCTGGCTGGAAATCTGATCTCTGGGTTTAACTGCAGAATAACGCACAAATATGAATATTTTGCCTGTAATATAAACATTAAACTGCCTTCAGCTACAACAGCTCCAGTGCTAATGAAATATTTCTGCTATCACAAAGTCATACAAAGCTCTCCATAATCCTCCCTATAATTCTGTCTGCTCACAGTGTGGTTTAATAAGTTCAATATATGGCTCTCACCCACTTTTAAACCTTATAATACTGCCTATAATGTGATTCCTTGTCTTGTCTCGTCTTGTCTTGTCTTCAGTGAGAATCCCATGGAGAACAGTGGTTACTTTAGAAATAACTAATGGGGATCCCAAAAGTATTTTAATAATGGCTAAGAAAGTGTTTGAAGATTAGATTCAAATTTGTGATAAATTCTCTAAATAGCTCAAGTACTTCAGGTAGCCAAACAGGTTTCCTTGTTGTCAAACTTTCTCAGTTATGAGGATGATGCAAGAATCCCTGTATCCACTGAGTTCTAGTTCTCCACGTTAGTTGTCACACTCACAGCTGTGAGCTTAGTTTATACTTGAGCGACAGAGAAAAGCCTCCATTCTGAGCGTGGCCTGAGGAAATTGTCTAAAATGCCTGTCAGAGAAACACTGGCATCATGTTGTTAAATTCATGACAGAATTATTTTCTAAGGTACATCAAGTCTGGGAAACTGATTCCTGCGTAGTTTTCGACACATATTCCTCGACACAAACTGTCCCACACTTGAACTGAAAAAGAAATATGCTTAATGACCCAGTCAAAGACATTTGCACACACTAACAGAGGCACTCAATGGGAGGCCAGTTCTATCAGGTTGGAGCTGTCAGCGTCCCACCGGGTTCCACCTCTCTGTGGGTCCCCTCGCTGATTTGGAGAAGATGAGACAATACAGCTCAAACTTTGTACTTCCTGTAACAGTACAGTAAACAGACAAAGGTAATGTTGGAGTGGAGCCACAACTACAATAAAATAGTTGTTATACTGAAAGCACAGTAAAGTGTCTTTATACATCCAGCAGTCACACTCAATATTAGGGTCATAGAGATGTCTGCCTTCCCCTCAATATAATGGAACTAAATGTGACTCAGCTTGTGGTGCTCAAAGCACAATAAAAATACATTTGAAAATATAAAACCAGTGTCTCTTTTCAAAAATCATGACCTGGTTCCATCTGGAGCAGAATCTATTGGAACTAGTATTTTCTACATGAAACTGTTCACAACAAGGTTTGTGGATCATCGTGAGTAACCAGGTCATGATATTTGGAGAGAGAGATGCAACTAAATTCTTTAACTGTATGTTTTGGTGCTTTGAGCACAACATGCTAATTGCCATTTAGTTCCATTATAGTGAAGAGAAGGTAGCCATCTCCACGGCAAAATCTCCAAAACTCTACAACTCAGGCCAAAAAAATCTAGACGGATAAAAAGCATTGCAGACCAGTAGAAAATATGTATTTTTGACTTCAGAACTTTGAAACTCCCCAACTCCTGTAAAAGATGTCTGACTTTTTAGCTGTTTAATTCTCCCTGATCAACTGTTCGATGATCACTATCAGCCGATATTTAGTAAAAATATGCCATCGGCATTATTGTAAGTAAGATGCTTTCTAGTTTGTGAAATACATTGCTGGAAAGTTAACAATCACCCCATCATATTCACTTTTAAATATAAATCCAATAACCCTGTCCCTGATAACCTTCATGTCACTCATGCTTCTCACTTATGTTTCCTTTGTCGGTGAGGTAGTGAGCCAGTTAGCAGTAGGAGAAGAACCAAATCTTATTTTGATCCACTCACAAAAGCAACACTTCCTGCATCCATTACAAGTTAAAAGCCCTCTACCATTTCAGTGTCCAAAAATCCTTTATTTCTTAGCAAGGCTTTTATTGTGAAACATTTGCAGGAACGTGTTGAAAACTTCAACAAAGAGAAAAGATCAATATCGGCCATGTACTGGAGCATCCCAATAAAACATAAATAAATACAAAACTAATTAAAATTAAAGACTAATTCTCAGTCTTTAGATCCAATGTTCATAGAAAGACATTGACTAGTGTAGCTTTAAATATGAGATATGCCTCTAAAACATTGTTAAATAAGGATTTTGTTTCAGAGTGGTTTGTCTTTCTTTTGTCTATTTTGCTTTGTATGTGTCTAAAAAGAGAAAACATTGAAAAAGAGCTGCAACCAATAATTATAGACATTATTAATTAATCATTAAACATCAACAACAGTGAAAAATGTTGATGACAATGTCCTAGTGATGAAGGTAATGTTTCCAGATGTCTTGTCCAACAGTCCAAAATCCCAGAATATTCATTTTACTGTCATAGAAGTCAGAAAATGAAGAACAAATATCCACAATATAATATTATTCACTATATTCACAATTAAGACACTGGAACCAGAAAATATGAGGCAGGTCTTCTTGGAAAAATGATTCAAATGATTAATGAATTATTTAAATATTAGAGGATAAATTGACTGTTTGATTCATTGACTGATAAACTCATTTTACCGTCCTTTTTCAGCACCCTCTCTACTTTTACTAGATGTAGAGTATGGCACTGTGATTGTACTTACATGTCACTTTATTTACCCTGGACCTGTTAGAAACTTTTCAGATGCTTGGACGTGTTGTCTTTTTTAACTGCCCATTCCATATAGTACTGCCTCTATCAGCTATTGAAATGTGGAGAGGAGGCACCCAGAGAATCCGTTCTTTGATAAACATGCAAGTGCCAAGCTGCAAACTGCAATTTAAAAGCTAATCAGCAAGAGACAGGCATTCCCGCTAAATCCCACTCTTCCTGATGGCATGCAAATAGTGGAAAATTTAATCAGCCTTTTTTTAACCCTCAGTCGTCAAGGCAACACTAATCTCAAAAGCTGTCTGGCAAGTGAAATTTTTAACGCTGATCTAAAGTTCTTCACAATGGAATCACATCAGCTGAGGTTTGAGGCAGCATATGGGTGTGACCACAACTACAGTTTGTTTTCTTTGGTATAAAACACAGTAAACATGTTTACATTGCTGCATCTCTACATGTGCTCGGTTTAGTTACACACTGCCTGATTAAAGGTGACCCATAAACACATATTTAAGACACAAATTTGTCGAAGATTCTTGTCTTATCCATCGAAGCTGTCACCCTGCCAGGTGAGAGGATTTTGACAACGAAGGAGAATCAAATCTAATTCCTGTCCCTGTATGTTCAGCAACACATGACGGACTGAACTCAACCGCTGTCATTTGTCTTCTAATACCCGTGAAGCAAGAGTAACAGCTGAAGGTGTGCGTCGGTCCAGAAACGTTTGGTCTTGTTTTTGTTACAGGAGGTTTTCCAAGCAATTACATCCATCAACCTAAGTCTGTAAAACTTTTTGCTTGGGGGTGATTCTTCTATTTGTTTCAGCTTGATTTATCACTGCTAAGAAACTATTGCTATTTTCTCTGAGGATTACTAAGAATCATATTTTTTAGGAATTTGGTGCCACCCATGTTTGGATTATTCTCACCTAGCCATACAATATTATGGTAATACACAAAATACTCCAGAGTGAAGAAAACAACTCAAACTTGGGTTAGCTGTCCACAATTATTGGCTAAAATATTTCACTGATAAAGGATATCGTATCATCCAAATCTGGCCCAGAATCAGGGCTGCAACTAACGCTATAAATGCTCTGTATCATGCAGGTCAGTTATTTAACTTGATGATACAGTGAAGAAGTAGTTCTGTAGCTCTATGTAACATATCAAAAACCTTACCGGTCTTTAGATATAAAACTTCAGATAATTTTGCTAACTCAATTGTGCACGACATTACAGATAACTGCACTAGTGGTTGACTGACATGTATTTTTCGACGGCCAATACAGATGCCGATGTTGACAGAGCAGGGTGGCTGACTGCTCATGATGTATACTTTACTTGTTCTATGCAAATCGCAATCTAATACACTAGAGATGCACAATATGGATTTTTTTCCAGCCGATACTAATAATTACTTGCTTCTCATAGTTTATCCTGATAAGGTAACTGATCATTTCATATGCTTGTATTTTAAAAAGAAGTTGATAAAACCTGTAGGTTATGCACACTTGAATGTAAGAAGGCTCAGATGTAGGAACAAAAATTGATGATTTAATCCACAGCTCTGATTGAACCAAATCTAACTGATATCACGGTTTGGACTCTTCTGATAATTACTGGCTAATATATGCCAATACTGATATAGACAAAATGGCTGTGACAGGCCAATATCAGCCCATAACTTATCTGTCCCAACATTTATCATGCATCCCTATAACAGTCATGGTTATCTTAGCCAGTAACATGATGTTTTAGATTAATTTTTATTAATTAATTAAACAGAAAATACACTGGATTATGCTGTAGATTTCAGAATATGACTGATATTTAAAGGAAAGAATATCAAAAGTGACATCAATGAACGGCATAATAATACTTTATAACCTAATATAAATGTAGACCCTATGTAGACCCTGTAAACATTATGTTCTTTGCTGGGAGGAGCTTGGATGGTGGCAAAACTATTCCCAAAACACATTATCTAACACTAGCTAGTAAGTTTTTTTGGCTTGTTTCTTAACAATGGTTGAATTTAAGATTTCATATCATTATTCCCTCCATGCAATGGTGCAACTGCTCATATTTTCCCGTTTATATTATTCCTATTTTTATGTTTCCTTTGTCTAAATTGTTTTTTTAATTTCTTCTTGCTTATATTTTAAAAATGTGTTTTTATATTTTTATTCATGCTTATTTATATTTTTCTTATCCACTTTGCTGTTGTAACACTGAAAATTTCCCCCTCTGTGGGGCTATTACAGGAATATCGTAACTTATCATTCTGCAGTGGCCATGGGTTTGGGGGATTTTGGGGGTGATTTTTGTCATTTTATTCTGCTAATTTAATGGTCTGCACGAGTGACAGGCCATGTTCCGAGACACACCCAGCAGACATGACGCACTGAGCCGGAAGACGAGATGGTTGTATTTTTCGGTTTAATAAGGAAAATAGGTGTGACCTTTGGTGAGTTAATTTCAGTTAATTTTGTCACAGCTCCCAGCTTTTGTCTTATCACTTTTAACCGCAGTTGTCGGCATGCGATAAAACTTCAATTCTGAGCCATTACTACTTAAATTCTGTCACCCAAGAACACAATCACTCTGAGGTGATTCGTTCCAGTTAACACCATGACGTCACTTAAAAGGGTCTATATATATAACTGTTTAGTCATTAGGTTCTGCCATCAATTCTTTATATTGTGTCAACCTCAAGTTTTGTGTGTACATCCTTATGCATGTGTACAACAGACTAACAAAACAGGGACCTGTTCACAACATTGCTAGACAGCCCCAAAAACTCCACAGGGTACCTTCAAGAAGACCATCAGCGTCTGTGTGGAAACGATCGGTTTTACATCATAATTTTTACGTTGAAAAAAGCTATTAAAACGCAATGATGTGATATTTAATGAGGTCTGAACCAACCAAACAAACCTTTTCTTTTATCTGGAGAACAAGATTTTTAGGCCGGGATTATGCAACACCACAGTACCTCATTATAAAACTGTTTTCTCACACGTTTTTCCTTTTTCAAAAACTTGTTTTTTAGTTCTGGTTATGAAATTTGGATATTGCACTTGGCCATTATTGTGATTTTATTGCAATTAATTGTGCAGTCCTAGTCTGTACAAGACAGATGTGTACTTCCTACAGTAAGTAAATGCATCTGAATGGTAAAATATTAGCAACAGATTTTTATTTATTGTTACTTAATTTACGACATCACAACTGGACTCTTTTGTTGAGGTTAACCGTTTTTAACTGGACACCAGTGGCAGAATTTATCATTTCACTATCTGATATGAAATGTGAATTATACATCAATGACTTCACCTGCTAATTGAATGAACAGAGCAACTAGTCTACATTAATTAGCGCATGTACAGTTTGACACCCAGGTTTAAAATCTATATTTAGGACATGTGAATTTCAAAATACTCCACAACTCTAGAGGATGAGTGTGTGTGACTTTAAATAGTTGCAGGGATTATTCTGACAAAGCAGCAGCTCTCTCTTCTAATCTTCAGCCGCTCTTTGATGTCTACCTTGCATATGGATCAGAAGACAGCTCTGGCAATGAAAAATTAGCCATCCTTATCTTTCCACCAATATCTTCAACTGCTGCACAGCTCCACTCCACACATTAAGGAGGAGAAAACAAGAAGAGGAGTCTACCACCTCAGGACAAAGGAAACGGGGGGTCGAGACACAACGCTGGCTCAGGATGGAGGACAGCGTTTGAAGTAAAAAAAAAACATGCAGGCATGGAAGGCAGGTACATCAATAGGAGGGCTGCTTTAGTACAGCTCACTATCAAGCCCCCGAAATACTATCTCATATAAAATCAATGAACTCAGCTTTAAGCTGCCGGGAGAGCTAGATAACTACAGCAAAAACCAGTGTAAGCCTATTCTACACAAGAGCCTCTGCTTATTTGGGTCTCAGCAACACCATGCACATGTCAGCCTTTTTCTCTATTAGTGTGGCATGATATTCTATTATTTCTCTTATTCATGAGGGGACAGAAATAGAGAGCCTGCCCACAAGGGAGGCTTTAGTCTGGTCTTCATCATCCCTGCTAGATGGCATAAAAGACGTGAAAGAAATAATGAAGAATTGAGTTGAAGTGAAAGGCCAATCTTTAGGTAACAGCCTTTCAGTGGATTGAGATGATGCACCAGCATGTAGAAAACAGCAGCTCAAACAACATACTCATACACACAATGACACGCAGCGGGTTTAATGTGACAATAGCAAATTTCACAAATAGTGATCGACTGATTAATCAGGCCGATTCTCTGTCATTCTGAGATGATCTGCATAAACAAAGATGTCTGCAGACACATCTGTAGGCAGTCTTTTCTGTGTGGCTGCTGTGGAACAATGTTAGTGTTGAGTTCAGTCCATCCATGATGTCAAAATGTCAGGGTTTTTTTTTTTTGATTTCACAGAATCTTTTCTAAAAAAGTTGTGATGCATGTTGCAATGTTTTTAGCCATTTTTTACTATGAAACTGTGGGAGCAAGTGGAGGAAAAAAAGAGGTTGTGCAATCTGTTTGCCTACATGTTTGCCTAAATGTCCTCAGTCACCATCTTCTTGACAGCAAAACTGGGCCATACTGTACTCCACTTTTCCTTAAAAACCAACAACTAGGCCTGGGCAATATAACTGAAAAATCTATCACAAGAGTGAAGTTTAATATTTGTCGATATTGATAATTATTGATCAAGTAGGTTGTCACTGACTACATGTTGTATACTCCAAGGGGTAGAAGCAGCTAAGGTGATAAAATCACAATATGTTTGACCAAATACCCTGGCTTTGTGACAATATGGTAGGAATGACTTTTACAAAATGTTATGGTGCTTTGACAATTATTAACTCTATGACATTTTTTGATAATTAATCATCAGTCTTGTGGACATGACTAAGTGGGCAAAGGCAAATAATAGAACAGCTAGAACAGTCTGGTAAGTTCAGAAAATTGCATCACTTTCCTGCAATGTAGCCTTCAATACCAGGAAAAAAAAATTATCACAGTATCTTGTCTCATATCGATACAATATAATATTGATATATTGCCCAGACCTACCAGTAACATTCTGATATCTAACCTGAAGTATCTTTCTATTTCATGAATTAATAATAATTCTATCAAAGACAACTAAGATAACTATAGAAAACATCAATATATTTGGACCACACTGCATCATTATTTTTTAATAACTGTGTGCACAGAATGTAAGAAGGTCTAGATAAAATCGTTGGTTTGGTGTGTTTATATGAAAGAAATTGCAGGTTTTAACAAAAAGAAATGTCTTAACAGCTCATTGGGCCTTGCATTAGCTGTTCATACTGTTACCTAACTAAGTTGATATGGTGAATATGTTAGCAAACAGTTGCCTATTAACAGGTAACCCAGCAGGCAACACTTGCATTCATTTAGTTTCAAGCATTTACAATAAAAAAAAGAATTGACAAAAAATCTCTTAGTAATCATGCATGCATTTTTCAGTCTGTCTACTGTCAGTTCCAGCACGATTTTCAAATGATCAAGCTTCAGTGTGTGAGCATGAGGGAGATGGTGCAGTTTGAATAAGCCAAAAATCTGAATACCAAACTCAAAACTATCAAAAAATATAATTTGTTTTTTTATAGTTATATTTGTTTCGATTTAGATGATTCTGCATTGTATAAAACGTAAAGTCATGCTGCTTTTGGCCTCTAGCATCGTCTTTTTGATCTGTAGCAACGGACAAACAACAATCAACTGGATTAGTGAAGTCAAAATCTGATTAGGAGGCAAGAATAGTTTTAAGGAGTGTTATTTTATATGATTTCTCTGAAGATTTAGGTGATTGCGATTGACATGGGAGATACCACCATCAGTGGACTCTTGCAAACTTAACTCTGCTAAAGGTTGGCTGGTTTTAAAGTTTACTGGGCGAATCGAGTGACAGGTCAGCTTAGTGGAAAACGTATTTATGTACATTATTGCACAAATTCAGATGCTTTCTGTCTGTGCTTACCCAAATAATGTATTCAGATTTGGATATATCCTGAACAGGCATTAAGAAACAAACTGAAAGAAAGACAAATATAGAAAGAAATTATGAGATTTTCAGTGCACAAGACGTAAATGTATGAAGTCAAGACTGGGAACTTCGTGGTTGATCAAAAACATATGCAATTCCTTTTATCAAAACAACAGAAAGACAGGAACTGTCTCAGTGTTAAAGATGAAGAAATTGCACATTAAAAAAACCATTAAAACTGAAATCACTCAAACATACCCAAGATGAATATTTTGGGGCACCTCTGTCTTCGCCAAGCTACAGGAGGAAATTGCCAGCAGAATTCTTCTTTCACTAATTACACATTTTATTTATAAGATTAAAGTAACCAACCATCAGCCCCATTATTACAAATCACTGGACACTGTCAGATGATATCGGCTCCATGTGCATGGTCTTAACACATTTGTCCATATTAAATCTAACTCATCACAGACAACATTCATATACAGAATAATGGCAGCCCTTATCACAGCCAGAGCAGAGTGTAATCTTCCAGGTTCCTGAGATGAGTGCTGATCACAATGATTCAAACAATCGGAGCGATCTGCAGAGTTAAATATGCTTGATAACTTTCTTTTGGTTATGGCAATATTTTAATATGGATTGTCAGAGCAACAATTTTTATTAGAAATCTAGATTACACGCTCCCTTCATCCGACAGAAAAACACTGACAGTGAGCCAGGAGCAATCCTTGTAGTAGGAGGACCAGCACATGACTGGATTAGTTAACTGTTTCTAACAGTTAGTAGCTGTAGAAATAAAACATGCAAAATGTAGAAGAGAGAGGATGAACCCTGAGAGGCTCCTACTAAGCAACACAAAAAATATTCAGTGAAATAACTTTTTACCACGGCGTCAAAAATCTGGGAGCAGTGATACATGTCTGTGAACTGTTGCTCTCCAATGACTGATGCAACCCTGAACTGTCAGAGGCTGGCACTTGATTTCTAACAGGAGTGTTTTAGACAGTTGGTCCAGATACTTTTGCCTTTATTAACTGCTGTCTGTCCAGTGGCATTTTCCCCTCCAATATTAAACATGCCACTGTTTACCTCATCTGAAAGAAGCACTCTCCATTATAAGTCATTTAACACTCGTCTCCAAGTTGCCGTTTTTATCCACTTAACTGTTTTCTTTCGTAAACAACAACATCAAAATTTCTGAAAAATTGCAATATGGTTTTTGGTCTGCACAGCACTGAGGGCGAGTTCACATCAGCCATGTTTAGTCCAACTAAACTGAACCCTGCAGGAGACGTTGCAGTTTGGATTGTTGTGAACACCGGACTCAGACTCTGCACCGGTTTGATTCAAGAACTGGACCTTCAGGTGTGAACCTGCCCTCAACTGCACCGGTCAAGGTCACCATTGTCTTCCTGCTTTCCACATACACAGGCCTGTGCTCAATTTTAATTCTCCCTGACCTCAGCTCAGCCTTTGACACAGTAGACCACAATGTCCTCCTCAGCCACCTGAAATCAGTATTAGTAATGTGGCCCTGGACTGGTTCATCTCTTATCTGTCAAACAGGTCCTTCTGGATCAGGCTTAGAGACGCCTCCTCCTCATTAGCTCCTCTCTTTTGTGGCGCCCCCCAAGGGTCTATCCTGAGTACCTACTTATTCAGTATACGTACGTACTACCCCTATCCTGTATTATGTCCTGCCTCACTCAAATTAAGAACTAGATGTCCAAAAATTTCATGCAGTTGAATGACTCCAAATCAGCAACAACATTATTGTCTCTTGTGGCTCCAGTACTAGCAGCTAGGATTGTCAGAAGTACAGAAGTTATCAATGCTTTCCAATACCACTTTTTTTTAAATGATACAACACTAATATGTGATAGTATTATAAAAAATAAATAAATAAATAAAAAACTATTAAAAAAATATCTACGTACTCAGGCATGACCAAGAGTTCAGTCCAGTCTTTGTGTTGTCCTGACTGAAATTTGGCTTGCAGCAGCAAAACCAGACAGTGTTCAGTGACTTTTTCTGTACCAGAGCTGTCTGCAGGTTGAAAAAAGAAAGAAAATCTTTTTTTGTTTGTTTGGTTTTTTTGTTTTTTTGTTTTGTGCGCTTTGGACCTCCTTTTGCCGTGGTATTTTTTATACTAGTATTGTATCGAAGTTTAGAATTTTGGTATCTTGACAACCCTATTAGCAGCATTATCTCTCATTAGTTGTGGGTGCTTTAATGTTAAAAAAGTGGCTCACTTTTATCTTATGACTCTTTCCATGAAATAAAAATGTAAAGGACATTTTACAGTAAAAAAACAAAAACAACTATCATTGCTCCTGATGTAATGGGACACAGTTTCTTCATTACTTCCAGTACATGTACATACATAGTATTATGGTATTATGTACTGCAGTTTCTTGTTATTTTCAGCAGACATATACACTGATACGGAGTATACAATAAGTTAATGCTGGCTGATTTATCAAACAGAAACAGAACAAAGTTAAGGACTACAAACTATTTCCTTACTGTGGCCCCTGGCATTACACATTTACTTGAAAACATGTAAGACAAAACTTCAAATGACACGTCTATATTTCACCGATACTTACGAGGCAGCAAGGTTCGTCAGTTTAAGAAGTCCCTTGTCAGTTTGTAAATGTTGCCTTTTTTGTTTGCTTCTGCCTACTCAGAATCTTGGGGATAAATTTAGCTTTGTCAGATTTGTTCTACGGCAGATTTATTTCTTTGACCCTTTACAACTGTCGCTTAAAACACGGGTTAAATGGCTACTGATTTTACTACTCACCAGGGTTTTGTTAAAAGACAATGACAAACAATTTCGTCTTTTCAAATTCAAATGTTCACATTTTTAAATACTGTTGAACACCTGGGTGTTTTTCAGAAACACTATTTTGAAGAGCTACTTGGTAGATTCGCTGCGGTGTGACCTGTGTTACACAGTGATCAGGCACAGACTGATTACACTGCTGATTATTTGCCCACCTCCCTAACTGTCTAAGCATGTTATCAATACTTAGTCAGACAATGGACACTACAGTTATAAAGTGAAAATGTTTTCTTCATACAGCAGCAGGGTTGCAGCACAAAGTAAAGGGTTTAATTCTAAAATCATTCTAAATGGATGGAGGAGTCCACACCACAACTATAAAGCTGCAGTCCAGACTCCTCCATCCACACTGGGCTACAACAATTTTAGAACTTTATTTTTTATAGTTATCACGATAGTTCTTGGTGTGGACGGGCCCTTAGAGTCAGATTCACTCCAGGCTAATCACAGCCTGGAGTGAGGTTGGTTGAGAACTGGATATGGTTGTACAGATTGAAATCTATTGGAGGGGCAATTAAAGAGCCCAAGCACCAATAGCTATTCTCTTGCTCAATACATTACCATGGCAGCGTTAGCTGGGGCTAATTTATCTAACTAGGCTAAACCAAGCTATGCCTTGACAAGGAGCAACATTACAACCAGCATGTAACTACTTTACAACTCGTCTGTGGATGTCAGCTAGGGTTGTGCTGATTGGCGATCCGATCGTATATTGGCGATTGAAGGGATGAACAACGATCGTTTTTTTCCCTTGGCGATATTACCAGAGGTAATAGTGTGGTGAATGCGCAGTTAAGAGAGAGAGGGAGAGACAGACAGGCACGGAGACAGAGAGAGGGACAGACAGACAGATAGGCAGAGAGACGGAGAGAGAGAGAGACAGAGGGAGAGAGAGCGTGCGTGTGTGTGTGTGTGTGTGTGTGTGTGTGTGTGTGTGTGTGTGTGTGTGTGTGTGCGCGTGCATATGACGGTGGAGTTACTGCAGCTATAATTAATTGATTAACAAGAACAAAGCACCATGAATTCAAACACTTCTGACCCTTAATGCAGGTAGGAGAGTAACTTGTGCCTCTACATCTAAGACACACAACACGATGTCTGCCACCAGTTAGTTCAAAATATTAAATGATAAGTATGCAAAGTGTGCACTGCGCTGTCTAAAGGAGGATCAAACGCATCAAACTGAGGTTCAAGGAGAACTTTGGTGCCACATTTAAATCTCAGACAAAACTCCAAGTGAAAGCCCAAATCTTCAAGAACATTAGATTCATACTTTTCCAAATGACTTCTGGATTAAATACTGTCAGAGATGGCAGCATATGGACGGATTTACCTCCAACAGCTGGCAGTAGTGAAATGTGTCTGTCACAGAAGAAAGACGCTAAAATCTCCCGAAGAATCCAATCCATACCTCGGTGAATAAAATGTTGTTGTTTTTTTAAATAAATATATAATTCTAACTTGTGATCACTGACTTTATTAAGCCGACTGTATCTAACACAGCGACACGCACCATACAGCCTTATGCTGGAGATGCAGCACCACCATCTGAACGCAAACAAAATGAGGGATCTGTGTCAGCTTAATATCGTGACTTTAAAAGCACTGAATTACTTGCCTTAACGAATTTCGTTAGAATAAAATATGAAGAATTGTAAAATATCATTTCTATGAGGCTGTTCAGTCAGACAGCGACAGGTCACAAGTAATTAACTTGTATCAATCATCCTGGCAGTCTAGCGAAGATCAAGCTACGTGCGGCTTGTTCAGTCAATATTGTGTTCATTATAATGTTGATAGTGCTGAAATGACACTTTCTGCCAAAATAATTAATATCTCGATAATACACTACTCTGAGTCTTAAGGTGGAGCAGCCATTCATTACATGATGTGTTGCGAAATGCACACACGTGGCGGCTGCGGAGTCGTCTGTCTGTCCGTCTGTCTGTCCATTAAACACATTTAGTTATTTTAAGTCAACGCAAAAAGGTCAACCAAATTATGATTTAACAATTCTGACTGAGGTCTTCCAGACATTTTGTGACACAGACATGCCATGGGAATTCCAAAATAAAGCGTATCTTAAGACGATGATATAGATGGATATTTTCGTTTGCATCCAGATCAATGTATCATTACAAACCAAACTGCCTATTATGAATTTGGTAATGCTGGCTAAAACCATATTTACCAGCAGCACCGGTGACTGTTCCATCTGTCAAAACAGCTGAAAGCAATTAGAGCTTTTTAGGCAATATTAAGAATGGGAACATCATCTTCCTGAGCCAGAAAAATAGCACCAGAAAAATGCTCCAGCATGTTTGTAAGCAGATTTGCAGAAATAACAACTCTTAAATCAGCACATTTCTTCAATTGCTAATAAAAACATACAGTTAACTGCTTCTGGCAACCATGACTGCAGGTTCAGTGTTGACTGAAAATGATGATGACAGGACTGATAAGTTACTAATATTATTGTCCAAATTACTCAGAAATGATTATGTCATTCTGTGTGATGCAATTATGAAAAAGAAAAATGTATAAATAACCTCTCACTCTAACCTCAGCCTGTACAGGTCTTTCTTTTTTTTTTTAAATCAACATAAAGTCATATCTGGTATTCGTATCAATATAAGCGGAGTTTGTGTTACCACGGAGATGACCTGGTTGCCATGGGGCATTCTCACCTGGTGGGTAGCCAGTCCTGTCAGGTGGGATGGTGAGGAGGGAGTCAACAATGGCCGCCCTTTGCTGGAGGAGAGTGGAGATCATCTCCAGCCCCTCCGGGCCCAGCAGCTCGAACAGCTGGAGGGAGAGAGTAGAAGGGAGGGGGGTGGAAGTCAGTAACCGCAAGCCAAAAATACAGTCATCTACAGCAGCAGCAGGAAACATACCACCACGCGCACACACACACAAACACACACACACACACATCCAAACATGTATACGCATCCTATGGCTCACCAACACCCCCAAACGCGCTGCTGCTGCCAACGCTGAGCACCTGGTAATTACCATCCGCCTGGTACAGAATATGCTCTGCCGCTTAGCCTCCCAAACATAGCCACCTGGCACTTAGCAAGTGACAGAAAAACAACAACAACAAGAAATCCTGTGCACAGCAGCAGCAGCAGCAGCACACAATTAAAAGCATGGTGGAGACAAGGCTGCAGAGACAGTCATCAATATCATTGTGAGACTGAAGTGGAAGAGATGATAAAGTTTGTGCTTTCTAATTGGAAAATAGCAGACCCGAGGGCTTGGGGTATGTAATTTGAAGCAGTAAAATAATGTAGTATGTTTTCTTTTCTTTTTTTGCTCTCCTTTCAGGGTTGGTTTCAGGATGGAGGTATGGCTTGCTCTTTCAGTCTGTCCTCCCTCGGGAAGGCAATAGTCAGCACAGCAGGGAACTAAAACAACAGACGCACTTTGATGTCAGGTCAGCCATCATCTTTGTTGGGGTTATCTTTGTTTTCCCTCTGTGGTCTCTTTTATATCTGTTCTAAATTTCTATTGGTCCCTCAGATTGTCTCTGTTTTATTAGAGTTGAGTGTACTGTCAGGAGTTGGTGGGAGGTGGTGGGGTTTCACCTGCTCAAAGGGTTTTTTTTTTTTAATGAACTCTCATGAATTCTGTCCTTGGAGTTGACTGATTAGGTGTGGGTTCCGCTGGGACTGAGAGGCAGAGTTTCTCCTTCAGATGGATTCTGTACAGTCCGCCATCCTGAGGGCGAGGCCGGTTCTAAAGCATTAACTGTGTAATTGCACATCTGCATGGCTACAGGTCAGGAGTGTAAATGTTTGTGTCCTCCTCCTGTGTCCCCCTGCTTTAATCTGTGATTAAATATTCAGCCTTTCCTACTCAATTTTTCAGACGGTAAATGGAAAAACTAAAGCATTATTTGAACTGAGTCTCCACTCGGCAAGGCTGAATATCTCCTGAGACCAATTCAACACGAACCTCAATTTTGGGGGTGGGGGGGAATGCAAGACTTGATTTAGATTCATTTTAAGCAGTCACATCAAAGCAATGATATGCCAAATGATGACTTTGGCCAGTGTTTGTGAAAAGAAATATTTACAACATTACACATTAAAATAGAAGACGATCCTTTGTGCAATGTCATGTTGACAGTATAAAAATATATATATGAATAACCTTTTCAAGCAGAGCATTTATTATTAATAATGGGCTACTTCTCTGCTCCTTCACGGGTCCCCAGGTGTACATTGCTGGTTACAAACAAAGCTGTGTGAGACTGCAGCCTCCCCAAACAACAAATAGGCTTTTGCCACTATGGGAACTTAACAATTCATAATTTAAAGTGTCGCCACTGCCACAGGTCACAGGTTCTGTTTTTGTTTTCACTGCACTCTTTGGAGGAGAGTTCCTTAAACCTAAATTTCAGCTCTGCTCAGGGTGTGGTATTAAATCCAAGTTTGAGTTCTCTCAGGGGGAGGGACTGCAAGTGCTGGTTTGCAACATGGCAAACACAGCAATTGATAACGCAGGACTTGTGTTAAAATAAGTGCTGCAATGAAGTGTGTTTCCATATACAGACAGAGGTTGGGAGTAACTAAGTACAAATACTTCATTACTGTACTTATGTAGAGTTTTCAGGTATATGTATGAGCACTTTTTACTTTTACTCCCTACATTTTAAAAGAAATATCTGTACTTTCTACAACTTATATTTTCAAAACAGGTTTGTTATTTAGTTAATGACTTTGCGCGCTGCCTTCCCAACATCAAGACAGGTTTTCAACCTAAATGGATGAAACAATAATATATAGAAAATATCCATCACTTCACATCACACATGACAGATGTAACAAAACTATACAGAGGTAACAAGACAAAAACGTGAGAAAAAACAATACATATAAACAATATTAGACAAAGAAGATGTAACAAGATGTAAAACAATGTAACAAGACAAAAAAATTCATAAAAGACCTAACAAGACAAAAGATGATGTAAGGGACATAACAAAACGATAAAGACATAACAAGACAAGGACAGAAGAAATAACAAGACAAAACAACATAAATGATGCACAAGGATGCAAAATTACTAAGATGCAACAAGATGAACGTAAAAGACAAAAAAAATGTCAGAAGGTAAAGATCAATGCAAAAGAGGTAACAAGACAAAAAAGACATAACAATAGAAGAACGTAATGGATGCGACAAGACAAAAGATGCTGTAAAAAGACGTAACAAGATGAAAATGACATAAAAGTTGTAACAAGAAGAAAACACCATAACTAGACAAAAACTACATAAAACACACAACAAGACAAAACAGACAGGCCTGGCCATGGAGAAAAGGTGAGGTTCAGTTAGCTTTGCACTGAAACACTCTGTAGAAACGTTCTTCAGAAGATGACTTGCTACTTTTATACTCGGAGTACATTTCAGAGCCTGGACTGACTCACTTTTACTTGAACAAAGTAAAAGAACAAATCAGTACTTCTACTTTTACCAGAGTCTTTTTTACACAAGTGTCTGTACTTCTACTTGAGAAAGGACTTCTTGTACTTTTGCCACCTCTGTATGCAAGTGATATTCTGATTCACACAGTGTTGAAGAGTATGTTAAATTTTTTTATATTACATTTGCTACATTACATTGCTAGATTTTCTCTCGCAGAAAAAAATGTTTCCCACCTTCCATCACAGTTACTGTTTTACCTTCCAATTCAGAAAAAGATCAAATGGCCTGGAACACAATGAGAAAAAACAACAGCTGCTGGTGCATTTAGCATCGATCATGGCTCAGCGTCTCTCCAGATCCAGGGAATTTGCTATTTGGTGCCTATTTGTTTAATGACTGTTCACTCAGAACAGTCTCCCTTACATGAGAACGTTTGGAAAATTCACAACTCTGACAACTTTATCGTTTATCTCCAGCCCACCCCAGAGCTCACCAAGACAGCAAATGCTACCAACAGGTGCTCATAGGCAGCATCAGGATTATAAGCAGAGGCAGGGGAACAGAGGAGGACTAATGGCTAAGCTAAAGCTAACTCTTCACCTGTCATCTCTACCCAGTATTTTCTTTGCCAATGTACATCCTCTCGAACAAAATGGATGAGCTCCAGATCATTAGTTATTAAAGAATTATGGACTGCAACATCATGATTTTTATGGAAAAATGGCTCAACAGTGGCATTCCCAGTGGCACCAGCAGAATGGCACCTTAGATCTAGAGCAGTGTTTCTCAAACTTTTTCAGACCAAGGACCACTTAACAAATAAAAGAAAAAACACAGACCACCTAACGTAAAGGTGTCGTCAGCTGATTTTGCACATTTTGCGTTTTTTGATGCTGGACAGTGTCATTGGAAAGAGGCACTCTGTAAATTTCAGCACTTTCCCCCCAAACAACATACTGGCCATTTTCTTGTTTTGCGATCAGCAGGGATACCCTGTATGATGCCTCTGTAGCCTTTGCATTTCCCTCCGGTGGAAAAAACTGTGAGGGCGCCTTCGTCATGTGTTTCTTAAGTTCATCACATTTTCTCTCAAAAAAATCCAGTCTGTCTCTCCACATAAATCCTTGTGTTTTGTTTCAAAATGCTGCTTGAGTTTAGCAGGTTTCATAGCCTCATTCGCCAGGTGCTACGAGGCGGTGTCGCAAAACAGCCGTAAAATGATCACCCTCACTATTATTATTTGAATTGACATAGAATTTACATAGCTTTGGGGTCGCTTGCAAACAGTTTGAGAAACACTTAAATTAAAAATATGATATTAATATACCGGTATATTTGACCAATAAACTCACAGACCACTAGGGGTCGCTCGAGGACTTTGAGAAAGACTGATCTAGAGGGACACTAAGTGTTCTGGGCAGATGGAACAGCTGATGGTTTGGGTACGACCAGACACAGGGGACTGTGCATTTCTGAAGCAAAGCTTGGTGCACGGTCACTGCCCCTTTAACCTAGTCTATGTCATCAATAAGTGCAGATCTTTCTATCTGACAAGAGAGTTTACAATTACTGTTTAGAGTTTTGTGAGGAGACAGAAGAAAGTCCATCTGCCATCTGTAGCAGATTCTGGTGAACTTACACCGCTGCACCACTGAGAGCATCCTTACCATCTGCATCACAGTGCGGTATGGCAACTGCTCTGTCTCGGATGAGAATGCACAGCAAAGGCTGGTGAAAAGTGCCAAAGACAGAATCACTGCTACTCAACTCCCTGCTATTGAGGCTGTCTAGCACATAGTGTTTGCAGAAGGTGCACAGCATCGTCATCGTCTCTCCCTGGCCACAGTTTGCCCTCCTCCTCTCTGGGAGATGCTACATAACTCTCACTTCTCAGACCAGCAGATTGAGAACATCTTCCCCTCAGCTGCTGTCACCTTGCTGTAGGGCTCGGTACCAAAAGTTGGCACCTGTATCCGTACAACCAATACCTACGAGACAGAATCGCAGCACAGGTTACGATGCCTCATTTCAGTGCCACATGCCTGAGC
>JAJHUR010097898.1:0-11359 GCA_027495735.1 Lutjanus campechanus
TTTGAAGTTGTGAATTCTTGTCTGGGTTAAAGGTGTTTTCTGGCACAGAGCAAGTTTAGAAATTAAAAACATTAAACTGAAACATTTCATAAATTACATATATTTCAAATCCCTAAAGAATAAAATTGAACCAAAAAATGAATCATTTTTTATTTTTTGTTTAGGACATGGTTCACACAGTTCTCAAGAGTGGGTGATAAACTTCCAACAGATGCTGAAGCTCCACACTCTGGTTTTTTAATAAAGAAATATGTAAAAGTTAATAACCAGCCAGCTTGTTTTACACCATGTGTACACAGCTGACAGGCGTAGAGGTAAAAGCATTATTTGTTGTGGCTGCATTGTGAATATTATTCCTTTCATTTCTGACATTTGTGATAGACATTCAGTACATAATATTGTAACCAATGCACAGCAAGACAAATATATATTGTTGGCCTGCAAGTTTGTTGTTGTTGTTGTTGTTGTTGTTTTTGCAATAGAAATATAATCCCTAAGATTGTGATGATAGCCAGGCAGTCTGTGTTACAGGTGTGTGCACAGTTAAACAGGCATATAGGCTGAATGCATGACACACTCACTGTGGCTGCACTTTGGATATTATTAGTTTCATTTCTGATGTTGTGATAGCCATTTCATCTGAAACATTATTACCAGTGTACTGTTGATGTTGTTGCATTGTGGACGTACCGTGTTGTCTTGGTGATGTCTGGTACTGATGTCATTCACATTTTTATCATTACCTTATGATCACTTGCATCAGGCTATCAAGCTATTTTTGGTATATTCTTTGAACAAATGCTATTAAAAAGCACATTTATGTTGACTGTACTGTGCACCATATCTGCTTCTATTGAAAAACTAGACCTTCCTTAGCAGCAGGAAAGAAACCTGAATATTTTCTTTCATTACTGGATATTCTTATTATCTTACTTTATCACCACTTTATTAAACTTTAATGTTTAATATTACTTTTTGTTTGGTTTTATTAATTATTGTTTATTATTTGTAAACTGATCCTCAATGTGTTTTTCCAAGGATAACTACATTTATACACATTTAAATCTTCCTGGAGTTTACTGTCTCTTAAGAAGCACACAAGTATATAAGAAGTTTTTTTGTTGTTGTTGTTCATTTGTATTATTTTGTTTGCAAATACATTAATACAGGAGACAACACAACTGTGAAATATGGAATTATACAGAATTATGTGGTAAACAAAAAAAAAAGTGAAAACGAGGCAAAGTATGTTTTTTAAATCCAAAGATCTAAAGATTTATTAAATCTTTGATTGCAAGCGCGCGAGTCTTTTTGCTTTTTATTGTCAACCCATGGTTTCCTCCTACGCACCTGTCGACCCACGAGTGTGCAAAAGTGTTTTTGCTCTTTGATATTTTAGATTCTTCAAAGTAGCCATCTTTTTCTTTGATGACAGCTTTTGCAGACTGTTGGAATAATCTGAACCTTTTCTTATAAAAAAAAAAAAAAAAATACAGAGAGAGCATTGAATGAGAAGAGTATCCAAACTGGTACTGTAATATATATACATTCTGTAATGGAAACCTCAGAGTAAGCAGATATCCAAGTCAAATTGATCACTATCATGGATGATTGTAATAATTGATTTCTTTATTATTTATTTCCCATGCAGATTACAGTCTGATTGTTATTTGTATGTTTATTACACGTATATTACACTTTGCTATTGACTTAATTGTATTAATTATTTGAAAATGCAATACACCTGTTTCAAACATTTTTCAAATACTGTTTAATTACTGTACTTTGTATAATTCAAATTTAAATATAGCACTATATACAGAATACAGCCTGCTGTAGTGTATGTTGCTGTATCTCATTGGCAGTTTATCATAAGTTTCCCAAGATGTTTTTCATTGAGAGAAAATTTTTAATATCAGCTCAGCTTCATGGACGTTAAGTCAAACAAACAAATGAACAAAAAAGAAAGTCACTGTAATCATGATCTGTAAGTGGTTTCCACCGATTAAGATATAGGATATAAGGTAACCATTGCTAAAGACTTCATTAGATATTGTGTCTATAAATATCTAATATCTGAAGGGTTTGCTCATATTTCATTCAGAGCCTAATTTAAATAACATTTTATTCCTATAAACATGGGGGAAAAATGCATTTTTGATGTTTTTTGAACATATTTTTTGATTTATAAGCAATATCTAAAATTCTCTCAGTAAAAAGTTTTTTACTTTACTTTAGACTTTAAGTAAGTGTTCATATTTATATTCAAGAACTGTAAGCAAATCTTTGCATATTTAATTAGATAATGTCTTATTTGCATATTTAAACAGAATTTCATAAAACTTGTTATACAAAAAAAATAATTGCCTTCTTGTAAGTAATCAGCTGGGGAAGTTTCACAGTGATATCTATTAGATACATTTTTAGCCTATTCACCTGTAATGTCTTGACTTGAGTTGATGGTAAAATGAATGAATATCTGCACTGGGTGGTAAAATTTAAAATGGCTTAGATCCCATGAGCATTTAATAACAACATGTGTCTTAGTGCTGCAGTTGGCTTGTTGTCAAAGCCTATGGGAGTGTATGGATGTATGCAGAGACTCAGTAGCATGGGGATTTTAGGAGGATGAAATTAAATCCATGAAGATTTCATGCTGCAGAAGCTTGTGGATTTTGCAAAACATGTTTTTTTTTCCCCACCCAAAGTTGAGCTACGATGAAGCGGCTCATTAAGTCTGGTTTTGGTGATTTGCAAGCTCAAACATGTCTAGGTGTCCATTAATACTTTTAAAGCCTAAAAAATTAAACATTTGCCTTGATGTGTGTGTGTGTGTATGTATGTGTATGTTTTCCTTTGCACATGGTCCTAATTTTGAAGTAACAGAAAAGAGATCCATGTTGGGGTGTTAATGTAATCGGTTAAAGGGCTGTAGCTGAACAGTTTTTGACCCAGTGCCCTACACGCCTGTTTATTGTGCCTGCACTTGTGGTTTTGTACTGGTTTATTTTTAGTGGGAGGAACTGTATTGAGAGTAGAAGTCCCCCAGTGGCTTTTGAAGTCTAGAAAATAGTCACTACTCTTGTAGCTGTGTGTGCATTTCGGTGCTTATATTTGATCAGATAGCATATTTCTTCTGGATAGAATTCTTGGCTGTATGAGGAAGTCGTATCATTTAAAACATTTTAATACCAATACCAGTACCCTTGAAGTAATACTGATCTCAATAGAGTTTTTCACTTGGAAGCATTCTGGAAATTTCCCACATTTTATGCAGCTATTGTCATCAGATGACCCAAAGCGCTCCAGTCAATCAGAAAAGAATTAAATGTAAATTGAAAAAAAAAAGGGCAGTACATGCTCCAACTCTCAATAATCCCACAAAACAGCAAGAAGTGCATCTCCATATCAATAGCTCAAACCATAATAGAACAATCTTCTGTGCAAAATACACAAGTCAGTTGAAATAAAAGTCCATCTAGGAATCTGACCGCAGGTTAGACTTATTTCACAGGACATTTCACGAGAGGACTCTGAACTCCAGGTCCTCATTCATTCCCACAGGTGCAAGAGGTGTACATGTTGCATTCAGCTCATCTTATTTAAATAGACCGGAGGTTTTCAAAGTGGGAGGCGGGCCTCCCCGGGGGGGGGGGGGGGGGGGGGCGGGGGGGGGGGGGGGGGGGGGGGGGGGGGGGGCTCCAACAGTTTCAGGGGAGGCTCAGTGAATGGAAATGGAAAAACTGCTGCATTCGTTATTACATTAGCTGTCAAAAGGGAATCACATAGAATAGAAGAGCCTAAATGTGTGTGTGTGATAGTTCAGAGATACGGTAGTTTTGGGGAATTTTAATGTTTTTCTGTCTTTGGATAGACCTTTTTTAAATGTATTTGGTGCAGTCTAATGTGGACATAAAGACATGAAATTTTAAACTTTAAATTATTGGTTAGGGATAACCCCCCCCACCCCCCACAATCGAAAACACACATTTTCCCCTGGCCTGTGGTGCTATTTATCCATCTAGATTGTGTTGGTGTGAGTTCCAGGGTTTTGGAGATATCAGCCACAGAGATGTCTGCCAGTGATAAATCATAAAAATAAAACAATTTTTCATGGTGAAATTAATGAGTCTCACAGTCTGAGGACAGAATTTGAATGGAGGTGCAGTTTATTTTTGTGGGGAAAAAAGTATGGTGTGGTGCAGCTGGTAAGATTAATGTTCAAATTGAAACTTTACACAGGAATGTAAATTGTAAGATACTGTAAAATGAGAAATGGTGAACTAATGTTATTCCAATGTGCGTGTGTGCTTATGTCATGCCACCCCCTGCATAAGTTAGTGCCCCACTTGGGCCACACCCGTCAAGAATGTCAGGACAAACCCCTGGTCCATTCAAGATCTGAAATATCTGTATTGAATCTGCATCTGAAATAAGATCACAGAA
Organism: Lutjanus campechanus; assembly: GCA_027495735.1. NCBI lineage: Eukaryota > Metazoa > Chordata > Actinopteri > Lutjaniformes > Lutjanidae > Lutjanus > Lutjanus campechanus. The sequence continues at coordinate 4,447 of JAJHUR010097898.1, forward strand.
AATAAATGATTCTGGATGTCTGAAGCGCGAACAACAAAGCTGACATGTAGCCTACATTTTACAGTTTTTGAAAGTATTTATGAGACATTTTAGCTTCATGGGACTCAGCTTTGAAACTTCATGATGTCCCACATGCAAAAAAAAAAAAAAAATCTTTTTAAAAAAGAAAGAAAACAACTTGTTGGTTCAGCCAAGTCGTCAGACTGTGTCAGAAATTCACACACACGTGCACGCACATACACACACTCTCTGCTGTGTCACGCAGACACACTCATGCGTGCAGAAGAAGATACGTGCACGCAGACAAACACACATACACACACACACACACTTGCACTCCATCTCTCCCTTTGGAGCAGATGGCTCCACAGTCATAGCTGATGTTTCACACATCAATGAAGCACACCATGTACTCACAACTACTGAATACACATACACGCACACACACACACTCATGCCATGTAAATCACAACTACTGAAGACACACATGCTCACACACATACACACACAGACACACACACATGCGTAACCGCTCGAACGCAGACGGGCCTACCGTTTCACTCAGTACTGTTAAACACACACAGACACACACATGCGCAAATGCACACGCATGCACAGAGTGTCCTCATCGGCGCTAATTTATGGAGTGAGGAGCCATGTTGTTGGCGACTTCGCTCAAACCTCAGAACACGCACACACACTCACTCACTCACTGACACACACATGCATTAGCAGCTGAGAGGCAGTAGGTTATAGTGTTGTATTGTCATGGGTGTTGTTAGTCCTGATGTCAAATAGCCGATAGCACCAAGACAGAATATTGCACCCGGCAGCTTAAGGACGTTATTACTTTTACAAGACAGTCAGCAGCACCTGTGGTTTTAATTGAAAACACACAACACATGAAGAACATGAAGAAAATAAACCAGCCTGCTGTTAACTAGCACCAGCTTTTAATGTTTTTTTTAAAGTCAAGAGCTCTAAAAGAAACAGTGGTAACACTTTATATTAAGGTTCTTGTAATAAGTGTTAGTTAATAGGTAATAAGACCCTTATTAATGTTAATATGTGTTAAGACTATATAAGTGTTAATAATAGCACAATAAACAGGTTTATAGACTGTTTAGGAATGTTAATAAAAGCCTTGTGAGTTTCTTATAACTGTAAACACATTATTTGATTTTTCTAACTTACTGACTATGTCATTTTTCAATTTTTACAAACCTTTAATTTAATCATTGCTGTATTGATATTTTTTTTAGCTCATTATGCATTTATTAGCAATTCTTAACACAGAAAAATACGGAAATAGTAATAATAAAAAATACGGTAAGTGCATAATAAAAAATTGATTAACCTTAATAAGAACTGTTCACACTTTAGATCTGCTACCCCACAATCCATGGTTACCTGTTAACAAGTGCATAATAAAGGATTTATTAACCTTAGTGTTCCCCCAAATGCATAGTTAACTGTCAATAAGTGCATAATTAACATTAGTAAATGCATAATGAAATATGTAGAAGTCTTAATAACGAAACAACAAAAATTTGGTAAAAGTTTAACTATGACATAAGTCAGTTTGTAATGCTGTTATAAACAAATACTCATAACATTCTCAAGCAGTCTATAAACTGTTCACAAGTTTCTTATAAGACTGTCTATAAATGCCTTATAATCTTATTACTAACACTTATCATATATTGTGTTATTAATACATATTAATGTTAATAAGCATCTAATAAGGGCATTATTATCTGTTAACTAAGACTTAGTACTGGCACCTTATTATAAAGTGTTACCCAAAACACTTCCTCAAGAGAAACCTCACACATCCAGTACAGGAAGCCTCCAAAACAAATAAATTGCTCAAAAATATCACTGCTGAGAGAAAATTTAATGCTCAGAAGGAATTTGATGTCAACTTTTTGTGCCAAGTGGGGTGTAGAAAATCAGCGTTATTTAACTTACTGGAATCAATGTTTCTATAGCAACACAACTCTGGCCTCGCTGATATTGGGAAAGGTGTGAAATATTCCCTGACAGCTGGTGGGCTATCATGAATTAATGTCGCCGGCGAGTCACTGTGAACTACCTGATTTACAAAAACACACATAGAAACCCAAGAAGAGGCACACGCACGCACACGCGAGGAAGAACAGAGGAGCAGGTTGAACGTACACTTCTTGAATGATTTTAAATGTTTTAATAAATTAGGACTTTAGACCACCCAGTGTGGGTTTGAGATGAGCCGTGTTGACAGCATGAATAGTAACACAGAGAGACACAGGCAACGTGCCCAAATATCTTTGGCACATTCAAGCAATTAAGGTACAGGAAAAAAAACATTTGATTCAGGGTGTTAGAATGATTTATTTTGCTTTAAAGCAGAGAGGAGAGGGTGATATCAGCATGCAGTGTGAGATGTGTTTGCTCTCTGCAGCGGCTAAATGCTCACCTGTCGAACAACAAAGTGTTGAAAATTTCAGGGAATGAGGATTAAGTCTGAGACGCAGTCACGAAACAGAAAAGCTTATGTTGAATTGGACATATTTTCAGGTCACGTTAAAGACGTCAGCAATTAAAGGGGTTTCTTAAAGGTTCAGTTCACTGAAATCATCAAAAAAAATGACAAGGAAAGATTATTAGCAAGATATAGAGGAGTATTAGGGACAGGCACGAAAGAAAAATGGGAGGAGCGAGATTTTTTATTTTATTTTGCATTTTGAGAATCAAACATGTCCAGAGTCAAGTGTCAAAATGACAAGAACAAAGTTAAACTTTCAGTATTAGATTCAGGCATAAAAAGCAATCAGAGGAGGAAGTTTTTTTGGTTTGATTTGTGTTTTTGTTAAGAATTAAGTTGAAATTTTGAGAATTAAGTCAAAACGTGGAGAATTAAGTCAAAATGTCGAGAATGAAGTTAAAAAATGTTGAAAAACGAACTTGAAATGTTGAGAAACAAAATTTTGAGAATAAAGTTGATATTCCATTGAGAGCAAAGTCAAATTTTTATTATCATGATAATATTTAATGTTACTTTATTATTAATAGCATTCTAATGTCATAACTAACTTTATTCTCAATATGCAAAACAATTTAAAATTAATAAATCTTTGTCCTCTCATTAATTATTTCTTATACCTGGCACTAATACTCAAAGTTTGACTTCATTCTTAGCATTTTGACTTCATTCTTGAAATGTAAAAGTCCTCTAATTTTTTCCCCTCATGTCTGGCCCTAGTGCTCTTCCATAGAAAGGAAACTGTATTGTTACTTGTAGTGAGAAAATATGTAGATGGCTGATTTGGCATTGTATAATCTTCCTGTAAATATTGCATTAGGGACTTCAAACATATCTAACGTCACTATAATATTATAAAATAATCCTATAAATGGAGAAAATAATCTCACCACAAGGTCACGTGTGATTGAAAGCTACAGAGCAGACACTAAAAGGACCTTGTGGTGAGATTATTTTCCCATCTGCTGTTTCCAAGGTCGAAAATGAACTTTGAAGATCAGTTCTTTCACACCAATATGACTAAAAAGTCCTTAAAAGTTATTAGAAAATAAATAAATTTGAACAAAAGCACTTTTAATAAATAGGCAAACTCCACCTGATATCATCAACAGAACATCTGCTAAATGGACTTTGTGATGAGACTGTTTCCAAGGTCTTGTGATATTTCTCTATACAGCTTGTGACTTTGTCCATATTTATTTCTTTTATCATGCTAACATACATTCTCTTGTTGGTACTCAACAGTGAGGATATTACATTATATCAGAATATATTACAGGGACTGTCAGTCAGTCCCGTCCAGATGCTCTCCAGATAACGGGGACAGTAAGCAGAATATTCACGACACACACACATCAGGATCAAAACATCCAGTTCTGCAGTTTGGAACAGGGAGAAAACACGCCATGATGGTATCACTGGTCATTACTGCCACTTTACCACAGTGAAACTGGAGTCCAAAGGTGTTGAACCTCCGTAAGATCATTTTCACACTCATCAAACCATTCAGTGAGCCCTCGTGGATGGGGGGTATTGTCGAATGTGCCTGCAGGGTATCACTATGCATGCCACAGAGCATGATAGGTGTGATGTCAATTGCCTAATGTAATCATGCTGTAATACACCTGTGCATAACCATCAGTATTTGTTATGTTTCTCTACTGATTTATTCAGGCCTCTCTTTTAATTTGTCTCCCAACTGTGTATTGATGGTGTTTCTAATTTGGATGAGTTTAACATTGATTTAAAGGGGAAATTCGTCACCTGTCATTTGGACGTCAGTGTTGATGGTAAATGTAGTCGATATAAGCAATAAATTGTTCAGCGCCTGCTTTATCAACAGAGAAAACTGAGTTCTCCTGCTGCAGAATCGTTCATCCTGCATCAGTGGTGTCACAGGAAGAACTACAGACTATTTCAACATTTTTTTCTAGTCTCCCCCTTTGCAAGGGGGCATCACCTAATGCTATGCTTTGGCCAACATGCATACAATGCATCCTGGCACATGTAGGCGCTGCCGCTGAGGCTCTGTGAGCAGGAGAACTCAGCTCTCATCCACATTTACAATGAACACTGAGTGCACATGCGCATGAAAAGTGGTGAATTTTCTTTTTAAGGTCGGACGTTTTGGGTAAAAGAACAGCAGTGATTGTGCACACATACTTTAAATCGTAACTATAATAAATTAAATATACTTTTCCATTCATTTCAACACAATTTGAAAATTAATTAACAAACTCTTCAGTGCTCAAGTAGTGTAATGCATCACAATGAACATGAGTTATTATTAATTAATCATATATTAATTATGAGTAAGTATTTTACATGGCATTGGATGGCTGCCTGCCATTTAAAAAAGAGTCTGGATCCGCTCGCAGGTTTTGCCTGTTAAAAGGACGTTTCTCCTCGCCTATGTCACTGTATCGCTTGCTCTTGGTGGGAACTATTGGGTGTCTCTCAATAATATTATGAACAGTACAGTCTAGACCTGCTTTATATGAGAAGTGCCCTGATATAACTGATTTGGCACTATATCATTCAAATTTATTTGACTTTTTGCATCTACTTTTTTGGGGGTCAAATTTCCAGTATGTTTTGCCCATTTTTTGCAGATGTTACATTGGAATACCAGGGCCACATGTTTATTTATTTGGCCCCTGCTTTTATCCATACAGACTTTTAAAAAATAAAGTTCATTCAACCTCCACAAACAAGAGCTGGATGTCATCAAGTGTATGCCACCCACGCACGTAAGTAACAGTATGTTCAGTGCCACGGCACAAGTGTGAGCTAATACTTTTTATATTAATCTCCATTTAAACAACAATAATGCAATCCTGGGGGAAAAAATCATACAGTCTATATGATTTAAATCACTTAAAGGATCTGGTTACTGATTTTCATACCATGCAGAACTGAATGGAAAACAATGGCTGCCTGGAACAGCAAGAAAAGGCAATTGTGGCGAAAGATTGTTGAGTGTCGTTCCAGCTCATCAAATACAAACGCTTTGGGTTTTATGGCCACTCAACAAAGGAGCTAAAACCTAACCAGAAAAGGTCCTTTAACTTTGTTAAAGGGGAAAGATTTTGGTCACAATCGAGAAAAAAAAAAGAACTCATCTTTGCATAAAACATGGGACTGAACTTGAGTCATTTTGGAGTTAAAAGGAAACTGTAGACACTCATCCATCCCACTGATCTGCTCACTCTCACTGTTTTTTTTTTTTTTCTACACTGTTTTGGCTTCTAACTCTGCTGCCCGTCTCCGCTCATGTCTCTCTCATGCAATCCTTTTGTGCTGGCGCAAACATATCTCTCCCATTTCCCATGCACAGCCCATGTTATTTGAATTTTTAAGACATGATCGTTTCATGCAATTTCATCAGACCTGCCTGCGCTAAAGAACTTTGAGATAAAATTAGCTCGGGAATATGAGGATCCAAGGTGACTGGTGATAGTCGTGTGTGGTTGTTCGCCAATTAAATCTCTTGATATAGCTTTCTATTCCTGGATTAGGTGACGAACAGAGTTGAATGTGCTCCTTTGAAATGCTTCAGTTTTCTTGTGTGGGTAATTAAAGAACATTTATTTATGGTATTGTGCTCGCAGAGGAAACTTTACCTTATATTTTATGAGTCTGATATCATTTTAACACGTCTGAAAGCTTTGACTCGTTAAAGGTGCCATAACGGCATAATTAGTTTGTCATCTATTTAGTGAAGCACGATAATTATCATGTTCGAACAGGAGCAAGTGAACATCTATTTTTAACTTTTCTTTGACAGTCTTTAATGAGAAATTTGGATTCAACTATGAAGTATGTAAGAACAAAGTTGGAAAGAAGCCATCTTTGGAAGATATTTAAACAAAAAAGAACATATTTGAGACTGTCCTCCAAAGTAAAGCCCCCAAAACAACATTTGTTTACACTTAAGTGACAAGAACTCTTTCGGCTTTAATAATTATGACTCAAGCATAGGAGCAAATAGTGTGACGTGAAAGAAAATATGCAGTTCAGCACGTTTATGGCAATTTTATTATTTTTCCCAGGGCAGCAAAGACATGATCTGCCTTACTCTGCCTTTAACTGATTCATACTGGTTGCCTTTGTTGGTTGAGTTGATTAAATTGCATGAGTGAGACTGGTTAGTGTTCGGGTAAGAATATCAGGATAAGGCTATCAAAGACAGAGTACGGTGGCCATGCCTCCCCACAGTATTTTGCATAAACGTGCTACAAGAGTGCGTTTGTTGAACATGCTCATGTTTTTGATGAGCCACAAACTGAGCAAAACGGCTTGCAACTAATGAACGTGAACGTGATGGTGTTAACTCCTGAGAGTTAACAATACATTATCAAGTGATTAAAAAAAGTGTGATGCAGACTT
>JAJHUR010097899.1:0-12523 GCA_027495735.1 Lutjanus campechanus
CCATAATTTCACCTCACCTCTGTGCCCTGTGCTATGTCCATATTGTAACAACACCACAACAGTGTTGTTAATTGAAGATGAAGATTGAGACAATAATTATACAACATGTTGAGTTTGTTTCATAGACTAAAGCGGTTACATTTCAAACAACCACGTCTCTTCCAGTCAAATAAATTAAGACTGAGAAGATATGGAACTTCAACTGGAAATCAAGGATACTTCTGCCAGAACAACAGCATTTAATGTTGCTTTTTTAAGAGCAATTCTTTTGGGGACAGCTCCAATACAAACCCAATGTACAAACCAATTTTAAATCAAGTGTAGAAACAAAATTATTGCATCTGTACAATACAGCTTTTTTTTTTTAAATTCCTGAATTCCATGAAAAAGTGCATTGTAAGAACAAAACATACAAACATTCATAAAATGCAAATATCTTTCAAAACAACAACAAAATCCTAAAGATCTCATGTTATGAAAAAGGGGTGTCGCCTTGACAGGATGGTGTCTGAAAAACTGTGATTACCCCTTGGAGAGATGTACAGTCACACCATTAGAATTCGACCACTCTCTGACCATAGACACTGTGACATCATCCAAATGTACTGTTCTCAAATTCAAAGAGAACGTTACAAAAATTAGACTGGTCTCCCTCGTGATGTCATCCATGGAAAGAGGTAATTATCTATAACCTAAAACGTGCACAGCACAATACAGAGCCAGGGACACTATCTAACCCAGCGTTTCCCAATCCTGGTCCTCAAGTACCCCCGCATGTTTTAGATGTTTCCCTGCTCCAACACATCAGATTCAGGTGATCAGGTTGTTATCAGGCTTCTGCAGAGGTTTGATGATGCGCTGATCATCTGAATCAGGTGTGTTGGAGCAGGGAAACATCTAAAACATGCGGGGGTACTTGAGGACCAGGATTGGGAAACACTGATCTAACCAATGGCATGTTTGAGACTGATATAAATAAAGTAAAATAAAATCACATTAAAATGAAATCCATAATGAAGGTATACTGAACAATAAGGGACTAATCGAAGAATTCAAAGGGTAAATAGTTAGATACAAGGAGGAAAATGATAACAGGGAAGGGGACCCAACGATTTTATGGGATGCCCTAAAAGCAGTACTAAGAGGGAGGCTGATTTCACACACAGCATTTGCAAAAAAAAAAAAAGTCAAATTAGAAACATATCAGAAACAAATTGAAATTTTAAAAGAATTGGAAAAACAACATAAACAGTCAAAAGATTCAGGAATATTTAATCAGATTAAAGAAACTAGGAAAAAGATAAATGATATCCTGCTGGAAGAGGTGGAAAGGAAAGCAAGATTTATAAAACAAACCTTTTATGAGGGAGGATCTAAAGCCACTAAAATCATGGCCAGACACATAAAGAAACAACAAGCATTAATATACATAAAATAAGAGATCCTGTAACCAATGAAATTTTATATAAACTAGAAAAAACAGAAAAGGTATTTGAGGGCAAAATCACGGAAATCATCGGGAGCTGATGGATTGGGGGCTTCTTTTTACAAAACCTTCAAAAAAGGAGTTAATCCCGTTACTATTTGACTCATTTATTTATAGCCTCAGATTAGGTCAGATCCCTCCCTCATGGAAGGAGGCTATCATATCTATTATTCCAAAGGAAGGTAAAGACAAAGAATATTGTTGCAACTACAGACCCATATCGCTCTTAAATGTGGATTATAAACTCTATACTTCCATTATAGCGAAGAGATTAGAGACATTTATGCAGGACTTGATTGATGAGGACCAGACCGGTTTTATTAAAGAAAGGCAAACACAAGATAATATAAGAAGGAGCCTACATGTCATAGAAAATCTACAAAGGAAGGGAGAAAGTGCAGTTTTGGTAAGCATAGATGCTGAAAAGGCCTTCGATAGCGTGAATAGGATATTTTTGTATAAGGTATTGGAAAAATTTGGATTTAATGAAGAATCTGTGAATTGTAAATGGCAATTTGACGAAACAATTCGAGCTGGAAAGGGGTATGAGACAGGGTTGTTGCCTCTCTCCAAGTCTCTTCAAACTGTTCATTGAACCATTAGCCCGGATGATGACGCAGGAGGAAGAAGTTAAAGGGGTGAAGATAGGAGAGGAGGAACATAAGATAAGATTATTTGCGTACGATATATTAGTACTTTTAAAGAAACCTAACGAAAGCTTTCCAAAAATAATGAGACTATTAGAGAACTATGGAAAATGCTCAGGATACAAAATTAACGTCACAAATTATTATTCCCCATCGCAAGAGATAAAGGAAACATACAAGCTCAAGTGGAACGCTAAATCAATAAAATATTTAGGCGTTAATGTCATAAAAGAAATACATAAGCTATATGATGCAAATTACACAAAAATAAATCAAGAAATTAGGGGAGATGGTCAGGTATTAGTTTGGATTTCAGCTCAAGGATAGAGATAATTAAGATAAATATTCTACCGAGGTTTTTATATTTGTTTCAATCTCTGCCAGTGATGATCCCACAAAAAAAATCATAAAATCGGATAAGTGGATATCGAGGTTTATATGGGGAGAAAAGAAACCCAGGATCAGGTACAAGACTCTGCAGCTCCCTAAAGACAGAGGAGGTCTGGCTTTACAGAGCCGTAAGGAATATTTCTATGCTGCACAAATCAGACCTTTGATATACTGGTGCAAGGATGAGTGTGCGGCAAGATGGAAAAGTATAGAAATAGGGACAATAGACCCTGAAGTACGAAATCTAATAGCATATAAAGGATTATTAAGCAAATTAGGTAATCAATTGGATGTAATAACCAAAACTACAGTTGAAATATGGAATACAGTTGTTGAAAGGTATTAATTGGAGAAAGAGACTGAGCTGGTTTGCATTTGATTCAGCATCACAGCAAATTTCCACAGTGGTCGAACGGGGTAAGATGCAGAGTTTTGACAAGTTAAGGGATAAATTTGGATGAGATGAACACGAACGATATCAGTATTTACAAATGAGGGATTATTATGAGAATGAGATAAAAACTGACACTGATAATGAAGTTATTGAGCTATTCCGAAAAACTTATGAGGGGAAAAAATGCAGAGTAATCTCAGCTTTATATATAAGTTTGATGCCATTCAGAAAGATTTCCTCTCTTTATATAAAAGAGAAATGGGAAAAGGAACTGAAGGAACAAATAACTGAGGAAGAATGGTTTAATATTTGTAAAACGCAGTGCACGTCCACTAGCTCCAGGACCTGGAGAGAATTCAACTGGAAAAATATGATCAGATTTTTTATAACTCCAAAGATTAGCAAGGAACTGGTGTTCAACCAGCAACCATGCTGGAGATCATGTGGTCACATGGATGTAGATCATACACACATATTTTGGTCTTGCCAAAAGATAAAAGGATACTGGGATAAGATATGGCGGGGTTTAAGAAAGGATATGAGATACCCAAAACATGCAAGATACTCTACTTGGGAAATTTGACACAAGACATAATACAAAAAGGGGGTGAGTGCCTTGTTAAAGTACTGTTAATGGCAAGTAAAAAAGCAATCACAAGATTATGGTATAAAGTTGAACCACCGACTGAGGAGCAGTGGATGCACATTGTGGAAGAGATATTTGTAATGGAGAAATTTACACATAAACTGAGATTACAAGAGGCACAGTTTAATGAAAAATGAGAAAAATGGACTGATTACAGAACACAAGTGGAGGACACCACCACCACCACTGGACAATAAGAACATTGAATTATCATTATTACTCTCTGCACCCTTCCTGTGTACAACCGCTGTGTGTATTACAGCATTTATTGTAGGCATACTCATTAATTAAAGGTAAAAATTATTTACTCCTATTACACACTTACTGGTATGTCCAAGTAAAAAAACAGTGCCATAGGGCTGTGACTGACAGGTATTTTCATAATTGATTACTTTGTATTAAGTAATGAATTGCTTGGTCTACTAAATATCAGAACATAGAAAACAAAATGTCCATCACATTTTCCTTGAGCCTAAGTGAGCATCAACTTCAGACATGAGTATTTAAAAGTTAAAGCGATATTCCACCATGTGAGAATAACCCACGCAGTATGTACTCACCACTGTGCCGATGTGATGATGGGTGAAGGTCTTCAGTTCACAAAACAATCCTGGAGTTTTAGGAGAAGCAGGGTAGCAGCCTCATCCAGTACAATGGCAGTGAATGGTGACCACGGATAAAACGTTAAAAAAAGAACACAAAACAAACACAAAATGTCTCCATCCTGCTCGTGTGGTGTAATCCAAGTGTCTGTGAGCCGCAACATTAAAAATGAACTGCAAAAGACGCCATTTACACCATGTTTTTAGCAGAAATATCAGCTGTAGCATGTAGCCGGTAGGATGTAAACATGGCGTCGATCTCGCGAGACTTCCGCACGTGCGTCCATTAAGAGATATACGAAGTCACACAAGATCGACGTCATGTTGACGTCATTAATTTTTAATGTCGCGGCTTGCAGACACTTGGATTACACCACACAAGCAGGATGGAGACATTTTGTGTTTGTTTTGTTTGTTTTTTGTTTTGCCATTGTACTGGATGAGGCTGCTACCCTGCTTCTCCTAAAACTCCAGAATTGTTTTGTGAACTGAAGATCTTCACTTATCATCACATCGGTATAGTGGTGAGTACATACTGAGTGGATTATTCTTGCAGGGTGGAATATCACTTTAAGGATAATTGCTTGATGATGTATGTATGTTGTGCCTTGACAATGTTGTTGAAAGAAATGTTCAATAAAATATAAGTTAAAAAAAAAAAGAAATCCACAGAATAAGTCCAACAGACTCAAAATAGTGAACAAGTTGCATTGCCTTGCATTGCATTATAAATGAAAGACCCCTGAACCTTTGGGGTCCTTTAATCAAACAACAGATAAACAGTTTCACTCACTATGTGTACAGCTAACATGTGACTATAGTGCCTACCTTTGTAAACATGGTCCATGTCTACAGCCTCTGATCTGATCTGATTCTGTTGAAAACATAGGACTTGACACCTTTCCAGGCCCTGTCAGCGAGGGCTTCAGGGGAAGCAGCGATGCACCTCTCACAGGCTTGTTTTCCAGGGGTCTTACCCTTACGAATAAAGTCCATCAGAGACTTTTCAACTGCTTTCACCTCCTCTGTTGACCACTTTCGTTTTGGCTTTTTAGCACCTTGGAAAGGAGATTGTAAAGAACACTTAATACACAGGAAATTTAACACATGTTGAAAATTGATTGATATTGATATTCATGTTTTTGTATTAATGCAGCAGGATCATTTACATCAGTGTCACTCTGACAGTTTACATCAGTGAGGATGTTTTAGACCACAGCAGACAACAAACTGCACACAGACACACACCGAGGAGATGAAGAGGAGAGACAGAGTCTAACTCTTCATCATGACTTATAATAATGCAGTGCACTGACAAACGTTTCATGGAGGAGACGAGCGTCATCAGTTTGGACTTTAGAAAGACCGATATTTTAATCTGTAGTGTTTAAACCACAGAACTGTACAGTAACATCTCCTCCCTCACTGTTATGATTGATCAGCATGAAATAATTAAGTATTTAAAAGTACATAAAAAGGACTTAAAAAAATCACGCACCACAGATGTGCACGTTAATAACACGATTCATGATCATGAAAGTTTTTTATATCAAGTCGACACATCTGTCCATATTCACACGCTCTCTCCCTCTCTCTCTCTCTGCTCAGACTTATTTTTACTTTCACCTGGTTTCAGGTGGAGCAGCAGCTCCATCAGCACTCACTCGTCTCCTTCCTCTTACACTTCTGTTTCTTTGCGCTGAGCCAGTCGCTTACACAGACAAGCCTGTTTACACTGTCGGGTGACAGAAGCTGCATCTTCACAGCTGTAAGCTGATTCATTTCCAGCTGCTGATTCAAACTATTGATCAGGCCAATATAACAGAATGTGTGTTAACGCGCATTTTAAAAAATAGTGACGTAAAAAGGAATTTGTATTAACTTTGACAGCCGTGGTAAAAAACAAACATTACAATTTCTCCCTGCTAACCTGATAACTTCTTTATATCATGGTAGGCCGGTATAGTCAAAATCTCAACCACTGGCCAAATTCAAAATTCTCTTATTTCAGCATCTTAAATGTACGGTGTATAGGAACAGCTCTGAGCTGCTGACACAAATGTACATATCATGGTGGGAAAAGTAAGAGCCATGTGTCACACTTACCTCCTGAGCATTGCTTTTCTACAGGCTGCTGTTTGTGTCGCGTCACTGAAGCTCCTCCTGGAAAACATTCATAGAAAATGAACTCATAAACAGGGCAAGAATGAGCCTCTGCATGTTGTGTAATATGTATACATGTGCAAAGTTACTATGTATAGACACTCTAACCAAACACAGCTACAAGAATACTCCAACATACATGTGGAAATACAGGACACGTAATGACAACGACACATTCTTACCTCCTGAGTCTCGCTTCTGTCCAAGCTGGTGCTTTGAAGTGCCTCTCTTAAGTCGAGTCACAGGTTCCTCTCCTGGAAAAGATTCATAGGAAACAAAATTATGTACGTGGCATGACTACTCATGCCAGTCTGACTGATGATGTCCAGAATTACTGTGTATAGATTGAGGATGTTAGCATTAATACAAAAAAGGGAAATGTTATTGTGATCTAGCACACCAATCAGAAGCATAATCATACCTGCTGGAGCAGCTGGATGATCTTCATCTTCATCTACTTCTACATCAGCTTTACTTACAAATACACTGTCTGTTCTTGTTACGGGCGGAACATCGTCTTCCATCTGCAAAAAAAAAATGTAAAGGGAAATTAGTCAAATTTAAGTGGAAGCATTTTGAAAATATTACAGCAATTAAAGATTCATTACAGGTTTTTATTAATTATGTAAATTATGCAAAAATTCTGCAGGCTAACTTGTGGAACAATAGATAAACTTCATCAATTGTATAGCTCTATAAGATCTGAGCCTCACTATGACTGTAACTGATGAAATACTATATTTGCTGCCAAATCAAGTTGTTACAAGTTATGCTCATAATCAGTATAATCAGTTTGTGTCTGCAAGTTAGCAACAGAAAAAGGCTAGCTGGAAGTCAAAGCATATAAGTGTCTCCCAGCTCAGCTCAGGAAATCAAAAGGTAGTTTCACGTGTTGAAACTAGATGCAAGAATGAGGTGGAAAGCTGATGAAGAATCCATGTCCTGTGATTTATACCATTTGACAAATATTAGCATCTAATATACATTATATAAATTAGGGCTGCAATGGGACTCCTAAAAACTTTCCCTTACACAGCTCCCTGAACTCTAAAAGATGAGAAGTCCACCTGAATGTGGCGCTGCATTGAGTTTGGCAGACCAGTGATAAGAAACCACAGAATGAACATCATGACGCAATGCGTGTCATTTCATTATGTGCTTTTGTTTGTCACTCTAATATACATTATAAAAATGTGTCGTACAACTTACCGCTGTGTTGAGGCTACGGTGGATAAACAAGGTCCTCTCTCTCTCATCATTTAGTCTTTTTGTGTGCGCCTTCTCGTAGCGCCTCTCACACACATCATGATGTGCTTTGAGTTGGAGTTGGAGGCGACTTAAGTAACGACTTTGAGCCTGCAAAAGACAGAAAAATTTAATTTGAAAGTGTTCATCACTGTTGAGCCAAATTAAGTTGAGACAGAAAAACAAGGTTGTTGCAGGGGAGGCCTCAGTGATATATTGTCATATTATTGTTTTGATTTTCACCAAGAACCCAAAGAATATAACATATCCTACCTCTTTCTTCTGTTTAACATGAAAGCCATCCGTCACATCAGCAACTGCAAATAAATTACAGAAGAGAAAAATGTTAATCAGGTTCAAGATGAGCTAACAACACCTGTATGAAAATGTAAGTCATGTTATGTTGATTTTGGTGTAACTACAGGCTGTAGTTCATGTCACATAAAATTATTTGTAGTTGACAGATTTAAAACTAAACATACTGTGCTGCTGACTAGGGCTGAACGATAGGGACAGAATTTCATATCTCGATATTTATGCCAGATATCTCGATATTGATACAATACAATATGACTTTGGTTTTTGTGCATTTATTTTGAAAGGACAGCTGGAAAGAGACAGGCAGGGTGAGAGAGAGAGTGAGATGAGAGAGAATGACACGCAGCAAAGGGGCGGCCAGGTGGAATTGAACCCAGGGTCACTGCAGCAGGCGTGCTCTACCAAGTGAGATACAACTCTCGCTTCTCAGCGTATTTAATCAGAGATTCGATCGAGCGTTTCAGTGAAGGTGATCAGCGGCCGCTACTTCATTATCACCGCCACTGCTTCAGAGTTGGGGCAGACACACAGTAACAGTCACCTGCTACCGTTACCATACCGACGAGCTAACATGTCCTTTTTTGTTTATGATTTTTTCTCCTTCAGCGTTCACGTTCTCACTACACACTGTTCTGGCCGAGCGGGGGAAACAATATCGTTGCCTTTCACAATATTAATATCTTGCATGTTTATATCTAGATATGATTGTGATATATCATTCAGCCCTACTGCTAACAGTGACAGTGGTGTGACCACTGAACCTGATGTTAAACAGGACAAGATGTGGGGATCTGCACTGCACTGATCTGTATCCAGTTACTGTTGTTACTGTGTCACTGCTAATTAGGGATGCACATGATTAACCATTTAACCGTTAACTGATAACAAGAACTTTGGCTGAATAATACTATCAGTTAATTCTTTTTTTTATTAGCTCCTTATGTCGTCAACTCATGGGGGCGTGTCGACACGTGTAGACCTGCACGTGCCTTCAGTCATATTTCACATCAAAAAGTTACACAGGAGGACTGACAGTATGTGCCAGTTATGCAGCGCAGCCCCCGTGAAGGAAGGTCAGACAACAAATGTAGCCTACATGGACATAGATGTGCATCACCTGTAACAACGGTGCTGGAGCCTCAACCATTTGGCTGCACTTTGTATAAAAACAGTTGAACATGTGAAGATCTAGCTGCCATCTGAGCACCAGCAGCTGAGCCAGAGCATAGTGGATGTGGCACTGTATAGCTGTTGCAGCACATGTGTGTTTTATAACGGGAAAAAAACAACAACAATAACAACACAAAACATTGTTGGTTGCCCCCTTAATCGACGATAGAGGATTGGGTTTCTGATCGGCACAATCCAAGTCACAGACACTCAACAGAATATTTTAATCTCATCAGTTAACGAGTGTCAGTTATCGGTCAGAAAAAAAAATTCAACATGTGCCTCCCTACTGCTAACATATTCAAGTTTGGAGCCAGTTGTTCAAATTGTAATTGAAGCGTCATCTCATCAGCCTGTAACATCAGCAGAAATGTTCATTTTTGGTTGATGCCAATATTTAATTTTAGAGCCTTTATCTGCTGACATGATGCTGTGCAGACATCATCGTGCATCCCTAAACAAAACTGGGGGTTTATGAAATATGCATTTTCACTAAAAGCAGCAGATCTAATTACATCTAATTTATCTACAGTTACCATCTTTAGCTTTAAGAATTATTTTACAGTCACATAACACATACACTACCACAAACTACTTACTATAAACATCATTATAATAACAGCTCACTATGTCCCCCCCCTCACCTGTACAGTCAGAAGTGTCACCAGCAGAAGATAAACTTGAGGCATCCTCCTGTAAACACAGTGACACAATCAGTCAAACTTCAACACACTTCGACTCTGTATTTCAAACTGCAGTCTTAGAAATTAACATTGTGAATCTAGACATCATCTCAATGTCGATATTTCCTGGTGTGTGAATGACTTATAAACGCATCAAACATACAACCACATTACTGATAGTGTTGCTATCACAACACGGGTTTATCATATTGAACAGTTTGGTCTTACAGCTTAGACAGACCATGAAGACAATAATTTATTGTGTTACAATATGGCTTTAATCAGATTATAGCTCAATGCAGCAGATAAAAGAAGGATGGAGCCATCATCATCATCATCATCATCATCATCCTATCCTCCTCCTCACTCAACATGCCTCCTTGCACTGACAGAAGCAGAGTTCAGAAGTTTCATCATAACGTGTTTTAACAACAGAACAGCTCACTGTGTGCACAAACACAACTTTAGTTTTATTCATAAGTCTCTCTGTCTCTCTATTCGCGGTGGGACAGATGAGAAAAATCAGTTTCATGTAAATAAAAACATGTGTCCCGGTGTGTAAACATCATAGTTGTCCAGACTCACTTGGTAAACCTGACGTCAGAGCACGTACAGGCCGCTAATTAGCCGCTAACTGTTAGCGAACGTAACATTAGCCTTTAACTAATCACCATGATGGAGTTTGAGCACATCAACACACAGTTAGCTCTTTTTACGCTGCTTTAACTTACGTGTGAAAACCGTATGCAAGTAAAATGAACAGCACATTATTATATTGGAAGCAAAAATGAATCAACACTCACCATCATCCAGTATAAAGCCCGCAGCGGTGCGTGTGTGTGGAGCATCCGGCAGGTCTGAGCCTGACGACGAGGCAGGTGTGGATCAGGCGCGCTGGTTTTATCACACAGCGCACACCAGAGTCACTCCGCCCAGTTATAAAGAGCCAAAGAGATACTGGCGGGCCAATATATTTACCAATTAATACATAAAAATGGTAACCATAAAAAACAAATAAACAAGTACAGCTGTTTACAAACCGTTATGATGAATTCTTCTTATTATTATTGTTATTATTATTATTTTACCTGAAATGACTACATAGACACGTGATCGGAGCAGGTGACTTTTTTGAGATAGTTCTTGTTAGGGCCGCTGTTTCACACACACACATCATGTTCAGCATGACCGTGATCGGAGCAGGAGGAGGAGAGGACATAGCTCTTGTTAGGGCCGCTGTGCGTTTCACACTCTCTCAATCCAGCAGACCGATGCCGTTCACACTGCATCAGACACTTCATTTCCCAGAATGCATTTCGCGGCAACCGAGAGCGAAAAACTGTTTAAATCCCGCTGTAGAGCTGTTAATATGTCACTTTATTAAGTTTTAATATTTGTTTATGCGAGAAAGTAACCGTTTAGATCCCCAATCTGTAGTTAGTTTATCCAAATAACGCCTGTTTGGAAGTTTGCTCTGACGTTTCCGGAGAAGTGCAGAGCCAGCTGTGGGAGCAGCGGGTCGTCACAGAGGCAGCGGCCGGTCTCCTGAGGTGATCGGCCGGTCAACCCGCATCGTCATCCCGGGGGAGAAGTGAGCAGATTAACTTATTTTAGAGGTTTACCACTGACTGGTTTAATTCTTTTTAGGAGATAAATGTTGGTCTGATTGATGAAATCTAACAACTAGGCAGCCACATCAGTTTGTTTGAATCAAAAGTGACAGTGCAGAAATCATCACATTTGCTAATAATAAATAAACGATTTACAGTGAACAGAACAGTCTACATTAAATTTAATTTCATTTTATTAAGTTATATAACATGGTTATAGTACAGGGCAAAGATACTTAACTACTCTTCAGTATGGCCATGATAGGAGCAGGTGGGGGAGGGGAGATGGTTTTTATTAGTACCGCTTAGTGTTTCACACACACATCATGTTCAGTATGGCCATGATCAGAGCAGGTTGGGGAGGGGAGATGGTTCTTATTAGGACCATTGTGTGTTTCACACACACACCATGTAGGGAAAGATAGTCTATTGATAGATGATAGAACAGAGGGGTCTTATGAGGAGCACAGTTTGAACAAAGTTAGACTGGCATTGTTGTAGGTCATATAAACCCAGAAGTCTCATGCAGTAGAGACATTAGCATGTATGCATGCATCCAGCTGCCTTTCCATTCATACACAGATATTAAAGTACAGTAAGCACTGAAGCTGTGTTATAAAATGGTGAAATCAGCCTGAATACTTGCTTAAAGGCATAATAGAAAGAAGGGGGACTGTGTGTCAGCCTCTGTAGTTTATGTGCTGCAGCTCTTGCCACACCCTCCATGGATCCTCATGTGTGAGGTGATCCTCAATTTTTTCCCCTGTTGGCTATCTATTCTTCCTTGATGCCTCTCTTTAGTTCAGCTCTAGCAGAGCTGTTCTGTGATTTGTCCCCTGATCTGAAGGTGGTGTTGCAGCTTTTGTGGATCTTCTGGACCTCGGTCGTCATCCAGACTTTCTGGTTGGGACATCTACAAACACACTTGTGGACTGCGACATTGTCTGCACAGCATTTGATGTTAAACAACACAGTCTCTGTATACTCCCTCAGGTCTCCCTGAGTGAACAGGTCCCATTCAGTGTTTCTGAAACATTTTGTAGTTAAGTTGTAATAGCTGTTGTGGTTAGATTTGTTGTTCTGCTGTGGGGAGTCTGACTGGCCTAGGTGGGCAAGAGAAACAGTACTGTATGCATGCTGGATGTTGGATATACACGGTCCAGGATATA
>JAJHUR010097902.1:1283-15265 GCA_027495735.1 Lutjanus campechanus
CACTGCCTTACTGGATGATTCTACCAAGCACGGCACATCTGCACCACGGTTCTGATCCGTCCTCTGCATGGCTGCAAGCCCTACCAGCAGCGTTTCAGAAGCATTTCAGCGGCAGAGTGTTTTCCCCACCTGATTATGTTTACTTGCTCAGACTTTGTTGATTAGGTCCTTTTTCCTTGCTCTTTGTGCAAGGATAAGCAGGCTACCTGGTTAAGTAGTTTCTTTTCTGCCTGTCTTCACGATCATGAGTCTGTACGCAGATTCTCCCTGCCTTTTCTGTCTCACTTCCTGCCCGTTTGATCTGCTCTGTGCTCATTGACGTGGCATCTGTCAAAAACAGACACAGCGCGTATTTGAAGCAGAGCAGAGAGCCGCCTCTGGAACACACTGAGGTGCTGCTGGTGGAATCTCAAGCCTTGTGAATGGCAGCTCCGGCTGATGTGGTGCAGCGCCAACCTGATGCAGCTGCGCCTGGTGGAATTTAGCCATTAGAACGATACATGTGTATTTAAAAGGTGCAGGCGCTTTTCTATAGAGGCCACCATGTTGCACTGCAAAATTTAGTTAAAACTAGCATAGGTTCTCTTACACGTCTGGAAGGGAAGGGTGCAGCGAGATGTTTGCAATGGGCAAGCTCACCACTAGATGCCACTAAATCCTACACACTAGTCCTTTGACTCCTGCCAACTAATGCATGAGTAATGTCTTCATGGTCAGCTTCAACACACTTGGTGAAGGTCGGGAAAAGATTGTGGTTTTCATTAAATGCTGAAAAAGTCAACATGGACTTGAATCATGAAACAGGATCAATTGACTTAATAAATAGCTAACAAAACCACGACCTTTCTCCTAACCTCAATCAAAAGTTTTAATAGTCCAAACCTCAGAGCAGACGCAGGATGCAAATTCTGCTCTCAGGTGTCCAAATCCTGTATTTTGTCTTTGTAATCCAATGCCTCCACCTTCAAGGTAGGTAATTTGAAAGGTATGTGGATTATACGCAAATTTAACGTGAAAATCAATGAAATGAGAAATAAATTTAGATGGTTTACGGTTTAGCAAAGCTTCAAAATAGTTTTGCTTTAAAAGAAAATACTTTCCAGTTACTCTTGTAAACAGTTTTCAGCCTGAGGTTTAGTTCAGTGTCTTAGTCATCATCTACCAAAACATTGAATTCATTAACTCTCCCTGTGTGATAATGAGGGTGAACACCTAAATTAATCCTACATATTAAAGTGGGAGGGTACTTGCAACGAGGCTGACTTCGCACGAAACACTCTGCCACATGGGTCACATACCAATTAAACAAAAAAGCTGCAGGGAATATGAGGATTTGATTTTGATGGGTCATGAGGGTGCAAATATCTTCTAACAACAACAGATCCAGTGATCAACTCTGTCAAAAGCTCTTTTTAAAGACATTAATATAAATACAAAGAGGGGTTGGTTGTGTTTCGTTAAGGAAATGCAACCAATCCACTGAGACTTTACAGCAGTGGTTCTCAACCTGGGAGTTGGGACCACCAAGGAGATCATTTCTGTGGGTCCCCAGATGGTGGCAAGTAGCAAGAAATGAGATCTAGGAAGCAGCTTACAGCGACATCAGCCCCTTAAACACATTCAGCTAAGCTTCGTGCACTCAAAAATATGTGGAACACAGGTCTCCTCAAGAAATCTAACAGCCGCCTCACTTGTCACTAACTATAGAAGATCATAAAAATGACAATTACCAACATGAACCATCATGTTCTGAAAAGACTCCAACAAAAAGTAACATTTGAATTTCGTAACATTAAATGGCAAACTCAACAAACTACTCAGCCCAGCTCTAAGCATGATGGGAAATGAGAGCTGTATCATAGACTGAGGAATAGACATGTCATGACAGTAGTGTCAGGTGAGTTGATTGGCACAGCTACTGCTGGTTTTCCTGATTGCACTCTCCCCTTTTCATGCAGTAGCGTGCTGGCCCTCAGAAGACTTCTGCCCAGATACCAGAATTATATCCTTATCTGGACACCGTTTGCTATTAACGCCCACAGTCTCAAAACCACTTGCTGCTTGTTTACAGCGAGGAAACACAGGTGTCTGAATGGGGACATAGTTAGCACACAGCTAAAACACCTGCCATAGTGCCCTTTTACCCACTCTGGTAAAAAAACAAGGCTAAAGTAAATTGTTAAAACATCAAACTGCTAGAAAGGTAGGAAGGTAGACTTTACTTTAACAAAATTATATTGGCTGAAAACATTACATGATCATTTATATTCATAGTCAAAGGGAAATTTTAATAGAATGTTAGCAAAAAGGTGTCTGGTTGTGGACACAATTACATTAAAGAAGAAGAACTCTGCCTGAGTTTCTGTTAAACAGAATGGACTAGGACATGAGCCACAGGAGCCGGGCGGCCGCAGGCACTTGTCACGTGTTGGTTTTGATTTATGTGATTGTGTTCTGAGCAAGAGTCTCAAAATAAAAGTACTGTATATCTGAGAGCTGGCTTTGTGTGTCTGGGTTAGGGGGAACCAGGGGGTCCTGGCTGGGGAACTCACAAAGGCAGCAAGATGGCTAAAGCTGTTAAGTGTGGGTGTAAAGTCAACAAAAAAACACTGGAGGTGGACCCAAAATGCAGACAGGAGCAAACAGGTGGCAGAGTTCAAAGAGATTTAATCCAAACAGAAAAACTCAAACGCAGACTTACTTCAACAACAAGGGATCCAAAAGACAAAAACCAAAAACAAGCAAAAACCAGGAAATCCAAAAAGGGTAAAAATAAATCCAACAAACACTGGTGGAAACACAGAGAATGCACGAAAAAGCCAAAAAGGGGAAAAACACCAAAAAACACTGGAGACCACACTGGGAAGACACAGGAACATCACACCGAAGTACAACAAGACGAACTGACAAAGACAAAGAGACACACAGGGACTAAATAGACAGGAAAGTAATCAGACACAGGTGGGTGGACAACAACAGGTGAACCAAATCAATAATCAACAAAGAGCGGGAAAGCAGACAAAGACAGGAAGTAAAGATAACAAAGACACACAGAGGAAAACCAATATTACAAAATAAAACAGGAAGTGACGAACCAAAACACAACCATGACAAAAGCATCATTTTTATGCATTTTAAACTTTTTGTGCGACATTTAATACCATTTAGACTGGTACACGTTATGAGTTTTGGACATGGTAACAATAGTCCTGATATCTTCCTGATGGTGATCTTTACTATGGTTAACTTTGTGAAGCGACTTCAGTTTGGTTCAGTTTAGGCAAAAAAAACAAACAACAACAACTACTTAGTTAGGTTGAGGAAAACATTATGGTTTAGGTTAAAATCATATACAATATAATGATTAGTGGACGTAAGGTCAGAGAAGTGACAGGTTTCTGAAGAGCTGTTTTGAAGCTAGCAGTGCAGTGGCTCCAGCTGTCACCATCTTGATCAGTGCCTGACTCTGCTTAACTCCTGGCTAATCCAAAAATGGTGCAAAGAGGTGGAGTGTAGGTGGAACTGAGGCAGGCCGAATGATGCATCTACCCAGCATCGTGCCACCTGTGATGGGACCCATCTGTTGCTCAAAGTGGGCACACCCTGAATTATACACAACTTTAAGCCTTAATGTTATTGAAAGGGATGAGTTGTATAAAAATCCATCCCCTGTACAGTTGTCCTAAATGGGAACATTTGCTATAAAGACCAAAACCATGTTTTGTCCCAGGCTGTAAACTAGGCTGCGCTCTACCAACTGAGCTACCTGCTACCCTTTGCCTCTATGATAGAGGTCTGCAACCTGTGGCTCTTTTGCCCCTCTCCAGTGGATCCCTGTGGCTTTGACAAAAAAAAATAATAATAAAGAATTATGGAAATGAATTGCAGCTCTCTTTTTTCAAATTTTATTTTTTATTTGGTGGCATTGCTATAGGTATACGGTGATTCTGATTATCCAATTGCAAAAAAAAAAAAAGAAGTTTTAATATTTCATCAACTAAAATGTGCATCATAGCCGATGTCTATGGCTCAGAGGCTTTTGCTCCAAATTTTACTGGTGGCTTGTCTTGAGTCTCCATAGGCTATCTACAGATGTCAAAATCCCAAAAAAGAAAAGTGTCCAAGGAAAATAGGGAATTTAATAGCTGCAGCACTAGACAGATTTTTTTGGGGGGCCAGAAAATGGCTCTTTTGACAGTAAAGGTTATAGACATTTACATGTAAAATGGTGTGATTTTATAAAGCAAAAATACTGTATAGCTTCACATCTTGGGTTGAGTTTGAGTCTCAAATTTAGCTGCAGGATGGGTCTGAATTCTCGACTCAACTCTATCAAGTGCCACTCCAGGTGGTCCGTGCGCTTTTGCCCCTGACAGAGCATGAACACCACTGGACACTAATGTGTCCATGGATTTGAGGGTTGCATAATACTCGAGGTTGAGGGGGCAGAGGTAATGTAGGCGAGGTGATGCTGTTCTCGACTAGACGTGTCAGCCTGCAGGACCCGGTGTTACGTCTTGTCAGAAAAGGTGTGGCCCCAGATTTGCGGCTGCTCCCCCCCGACCACAAGGGACACCAGTGGCAGCCTCAGCGGCAGCAGCAGCCTGCCCTCTGACTGCCAAGCGCTAAAAGAGTCTGACCAAAATGGGCTGTGAATGGTGGAGGTGTAGCCGGAGATTAACAACGTGTGGTGGCTGGAAACAGGTCGCGTTTGCACACAATAAATACTGTTGCGCCCTTCCATGCAGAACGAGACTCAGACATTATAGGTGTTATTAATAGAACAATTATAGGCAGAGCAAGAATAGCATGTTTATGTCCAGGCGTCGTCACAGCCAGGGAAAACACATTACAGATATTTAACACCAGGATATACCTATTAAAAAAAGTGAGACTTGTTAAAATGGAGACCAGGAGACTTGTATTTCCACGTGTGACTTTTGTCTGTGCACTTGCTTGTACAAATACAGATTATGTGGTGCTGTATGCAGCTTATATGGATTATAAATAGCACCACATGGGTTTGGACAAGGTTCAATTATTGTGAATAGAGAGCGTTCATTAAACATTTATGAGAGCCGGGGTCCGTTTAGACAAAAATCCCCGCGTCTCTGCTCACAAAACAAACTCTGAGATGTTCAGCACATTGTTGTTTGCGGTTCGGAGCTTAAACTAAAAGACAAAATGTTAGTGAAACATGGAGTCACGTCTTATTCGCTCCTCGTGGAGATGAGACTTCAAATCCAGCTGAGTTAAAAGTTGTTTACTCCCGTGTCCTCTGTGTATACTGCTGTTTGGTTTCATCAGATTGATTACTATGGATGTTTTGGGACTTTTTCCTCCCTCTCGGAGGAAAAGGCAAA
This sequence comes from Lutjanus campechanus, assembly GCA_027495735.1. Classification (NCBI taxonomy): domain Eukaryota; kingdom Metazoa; phylum Chordata; class Actinopteri; order Lutjaniformes; family Lutjanidae; genus Lutjanus; species Lutjanus campechanus. The sequence continues at coordinate 6,647 of JAJHUR010097902.1, forward strand.
CTGCTCGTCCGCATGCTAATGTAAAACAGAGCGGGATGATGCGGTTTTGCCTCTGACACTGTTTGGATGGGTATGTAAATGTTTAACAGTGGCGTGAGTAAACACACACAAGGGTTAGGTGTCGGGGTTTTGAGAGGGTCTTGTTTGGCGGCAGAGGATCTTAGCCGCTAACGCCCATGCTGCGCTCTGCGAGCAACCTTACGGCTCGAAGCTGTATGTAAACACAAAGCTATTCTTACCTTAAAGAAACATTGACATCACATGTAGAGGAATCCTCCTCATAAACAAACCGAATAGCTCAACTGAAAATGCAAATGTTCTGAAGACGGAGTTCTTTTCTTCGTACTTTGGCAGAAACAGAACAGCAAACACAGCATATATTAGGCATTTGTGATTGATTTCAGAACACAGATCAACGTTGGAACTTTTATCTTGGACTTTTTAAAGATGCCAAAGTTTCATACATCATGAACTTTGATCACAAAGATTTCAAAAGATACCTTAAGGTTTAATTAAACCAACAACAAATGAAGGGTTCATTTGCAAAATCCAGTCCTTCCAGGATTTCGCAAGCTTTGTTTGGGATTTTTGACTGATATCACAGCAGCTTTTCTAAAAAAAAAAAAATTGTGACACATGTTGCAATGTTTTTAGGCTTCTTTTGCAATTAAATTGTGGGGCCAAGTGAAAATATCAGAAAGAAAGTTGTTCTGTTCTGAGTGTTTCAAGGAACTTTACCTACCAAAAGGCTCAGGATTACAAAAAAAGATCTCAAAATATGCTTCATCTGTAAATGAAGAAGGGTACCACAAAGAAGCAACAACTCAGCTCAAACTCAGGCAAAAGAGCAATTCTAAAATATGAAAGTGCACAGAGCATTGGTATGTGTCAATAACAATGACAAACCTTGTGTTCTTTTTTAGTATCTGTGGCGAAAATAAAAAAAACAGTCAAGAAAGAGTCAGTTCATTGAGACATTCATGTATAATGTTTGTGCTGGAGACTTCTGTGTTTGGTGTAACTCACAGGAAGCTACACTGATTGGTCAAATTTGCAGAAGAGTTAAACTGACTGAACAAAATTGGAAGGACATGCAGAATTCATGGGGATTGGTTGAATTGGTGTTAATTGTTGCAACACCGCAGCTTCCAAGAGGGACTGAAAACAAAAAATCCATATTTTTGAACGTGCACTCACGCAAATGTCAATCAAACTAGTGATGGTTTATTTGTTTTAAGAATGGCTTTTATGGCTGTTATCTGTTATTAATTCTATATACATGCATAAAAGTAATTAACGACTAAGAGGCAGCATTAAAGGTCCAGTGTTTTAAGATTTACTTGGATTTACTGGCAGAATACGGCAAAAATGGAATATAATCATTTGTGTGTAATCACCTGAAAAGAAGAATCCTTGTCTTTTTGTTACCTTAGAACGAATCTGTTATATCTACAGAGGGCCTGGGTCTATGGAGGTCGCCATGTTGCACCGCCATGTTACAGTAGCACAGAATGGACAAACAAAACAATGGCTCTAGATGCAGCGTTTCACATTGGTTGTGGCTACTGTAAGTGCTACATGTAACTGAAAAAATATTCCACTGGACTGAAGGCCCATTTGTCCAACTGCCCATTATCTCGAGAACAAATGACCATTACTATAAAGGCCTATTGCCCTGAACTTAACTGACATAAGTACCGGTAACGTACTTATTTTATCCCAAACCTAACCAAGTGCTTTTGGTGCCTAAACCTCGCCAAGTAACCTAACCAAACTGCGACTGTTTCCCAATCTTAACCACATGTTTATGACTGTTTTTATGACTACGGTCACCTGACATTTGCACGTCAAAATAAACTAAGATATTAAGGATAAAAATATCTGCAGGCAGAGCGTGTAATGGGCCTTCATAAGCTGAAGGCTTTTGGATGACAGGCTGTTGAACAAATGGGCTTTTGGTCCTTTGGGACATTTTTCAGATCATTGGGGTTTCACAATAATGGACCATCAGAACAATGGGTAGTACACCATCTGTTTTGTTGTTTTCATCTCAGCTGATTGTTCGTGAAAAGAGCTGGAAAAGGACATGATTGGCCTGGGCATAAAACAGACCAACGGAGCAACCGTCAATAAGGAGCTGGGCATATTTGGTGATGGTGTGGCTGCAGATGGCAAATTTGAAATATGCTCTTCATGGTCTCTTCATGGTCTCTCCAAAGACATCTGTCTTTTCAGACAGTATAGAAAGGGTTTGACAACCTAGAGGTTCTCTAAGGGAGAAATCTGTTATATATTTACTGTAATAAATCAGAAAATTAGCATGATATGTTATCAGAGATTAAGGAAACATGCTAAATTGTATTACTCACTACTCTTAACAACCATTTAAATTTCTATTCCAGCTCATAATTTGTGTTATTTTTTGCCCATTTCATGTTAATTAGATTTGAAATTACTGCCGAATGTTTGCCGAATGAATGTCTGTTTATGAGTCGTAAGAAATCATAATTAATCTTTTAGGATGAGTAGATGGTGATCCAAAACTTGGCGGCATGTCTGGTTTTCAATCGGGCAAGAACAGCACACGTCACTCCGCTGTTCAGATCGCTCCACTGGCTCCCAGTCGCTGCCCGCATCAAATTCAAAACCCTGACATTTGCCCTCTATGCTCCATCCCGTTCACTGCGCACTGCCAAAGAAAGACGCCTGATTCAACCACCACAACTGGGCCCAAAGTCGCTAGCTCGACTCTTCCAGTTTGTATCTGTTTGATCAGCAGAGTCCCTCTCAGTCTTTAAGAGAAGACTGAAGGCCCAGCTCTTCACTGAACACCTTTGCACTTGATTGACTGCACACACTGCCACCGGCACCGCCTGTAGGCACCTTGTCCTGTCAGACTTAATCTTTGCTTCATGGCACTTAGTCATGTTGTTCTCTCGCTTGTGTTGTATCAGCTCTCAGATGTATGTTGCTTTGGATAAAAGGACCTAAGAAATGAGATTGTAAGATTCTTAGATTGTAACTGAGCGTTTTGGCTTGTTATAGCCAATGCTGTGCTCATCTTGCACTCCTACAATATTCCTACAGCCTGCCTGAGCTTTCTCAAGTCTGGGGGGGAGGGAGTGGAGGGGTAACAACTCGCCTCAACTATAGATCGTATATTAAATAGATTTCAACCTATTTAATATAGTCTATGGCTCCAACTTGCTCTTTGGACTGCTGTACTCATTTTTGCACACATATTGCTCCTTTAAGGCCCTTTTCCACCAGAAGACGTCACCATGTCACTATGAACATGCTAACCAATCCACTGCTTCCTGGCTCGTAGCCTCTCCTTTGTATAGATTCAATAGGCTCTCCGCACACAGAAAATGATTGATGTGAGCACCATCCGAGCGGGTTTGTGATCCAAATGAGAGCCAGTGTGAGTTTTCATCCTTCTGTGGTCAATTTGGCCGCTGTTCACTTCTTTAAGGAGCGTTTATGGGTTTGGACTCGGGTTTGGTTTAAGGTAAAAGTTGTGGTTCGGCATGTGGAGCCGGGAGGGTTGAGGTTTAGGGAACGAGCGTGGACAGTAAAGGCCGTCGCAGCTGCAGTAACACAAACCTGTGTGCACGTGTGTTTTCTTGACAGTGGCAAGATGTTGACACACCGCTGACCCCTGGTTGGCATGTGGCGGCAGCTTATTTTACAGCTCACGGGGTGACTGCGGGGTGACGGTGTGTGTGTGTGGCGGCAGCGATGAGCCCCAGACGGCAGCCCCGGCCGTCCGGACCATCGAGTGCACAGGTGAAGCACAGCGACGAGGTCGTTCCAGCAGAAGAAAAGCCTCCCTGTACTGTCGTACGAAGCCTAATATCAATGGTCTGGAAGACAGATGTGTTTTATGTTGAGAAACACACTTTCCACCCTATGGAGTGTTTACACTGGCAGGGCTTCCTCACTGATATTATGGTGACTGTTTCTCATTGTTATTAGATTGTCAATATTGCCAGTGTTCCTTCTAAATTTTGATAAATTGCTCTTAAGGAGATTTTCCAGGATGACCTGCCGACCAGATGGATGGAGCTGAAAGCTGTAACCTTAATTTGATTTTCAGCTATTAAATCCTTTTCATGATCTCATTCATGAAGCGGTGATGATGTAGATGAAGGCACGGAGAAGAAAGGTTTTCTTTAAACACAGAGACACATAAATTGTGAAATAGAGGGTGAAAGTTCATCATTCATCACGGGTTGTTAGATGCTACAGTTTTAACGCACTGACGCACAAAACTGACAGTACAAATCCAGACAAATTATGATCCTGTTTATATTACTAATTTTACTACTTTGACATTTTGGGAAATAACCCTTATTTGCTTTTTGCCAAGAGTTAGATGAGGAGATCAACCACTCTCATGTATGTAGAGAGCCACAGTCATGACAATGAGTTGCAGTAACAAAACTGAAACCTTTGTGATTTTAAGCTAAACAACGGTTTGTGTTCATCTCCCAGGAAAACTTAAGTCACCGTAACTTGGTTTCATCCATTGCCATAAAAATCATCCTCTTCTTCCAAGTAATTTTTTTCCCCCTGGCTTTAATGTTTAGCTTGCAAAGGTTTATGAGAAATGATCAACAATGATATTATTATTCAACTACCATTATTATTCAGACACATGAAGCAAGCTTTACAGCACTGTCTATTGTTGAGAAACACTCCGATTAGGTGAAACTGTCAATGTGAGTCTGCATGAACTTTTCTTACTACTACATTTCTTGTTTTGTATGGATTAAAGTCTATGCAAAGAATGTTAGACCAGTAAACTGCTTTTCATGATTTCCAAGAGTTAGATGAGAAGATCCTCCACTCCAGGATTTTTTGGGCAGACTTGAAACATAGCTCGGTGACGTGCCAGAGACTTGGTCCCTCACTGACTCATGAATGCCACCGCCTGCCCTCCCACTCCTCTCACAAATGTAAATTCAGCGCCTCTCTTAGTCCAAATCAGCAGTTCCCTTCAGCTCACTACAGTTCCAACAACCTGACACAGAAGAGAGAAGAAAAAAAAAACCATCCTGTCACCATCCTCTGGCTCTGGTGGCTCAAACATGTCTGGACATGTCAAAAAAAAAGCTGCTAGGTGGAGTGTCCATGAGGTGGTTTTCAGGTCGTAGTGATAGAGAGACAGCAGAGTGGACACACCTCCGTCGTTTCAGAGCAGAGAAAACTGCTCATTTTTCATGATTCTGAGACCTAATTTTATGTACCGTTATTTTTGTTTTGTTGTTGTTTACCCCCACTGTGGCTGGTAAATTCACCAGCATTTGGTGACGGGAGCTGATTTTCAACCCTGGAGCTAACGTAACATTACTGAGTTGCAGTGGGAAAAAAATGACACCAAAGCGTACAAAAACTATGCAATGCTTCAACAAAAACGAATTGCAGTATGCAAAATGTATGTGTCGAAAATTACAGATGCAACAACTTTGTTTGACATTTGAAGTTGCACAACAGTAAGTCAGGGCTCTGTTTTAAAATGACTTTACATTTGGTAAAGAGTGCAGTTGACTTGTTTATGGCTCAAAACTCAAAGCTTAGGACTTGGGACTTGACTTGGGTCTTGAATGTGAAGACCTGTGACTTGCAAAGCAATGACTTCATCCCATCTCTGCTGTACAGACATGAGAGTGGTATCAATTCTCTTCCAACTTGGCAGGAAAGTGAAGCATTTTTTCCACTATTTTCCATATTTTTAAAGGTTAAATAACCTGGATCTTGATGTTAGACTTTGCCTGCAGACTTCGACAGGCTGATTAATCATTGCCTATGTTTAGAGACTTTTTCAGTAATGTCAGTTTTTAACTGTTGAGTTTCTCCTTCAGTGTTGCACCAGAAAGACATCAGATCGTGCTGCTGGCACCAATTTGGTGTACAAGGTGCACCAGGTTGTAAACATTTCCTCCTCTCCAGGTTTTGGCAGCAACATCTGTAATCTATTTTCTCTCAGACCTGAAATGCCTTTTGTGTGCCAGGGCAGGATTGTTTTGGAATTCTTTTTTTCTGTTCTCCATCTCAGTTTCTTCTTTTTTTTCCTCCATCCTCTTTTCACCTCCTCTTTCTCAGACATCCAGCTTTTTGTTTGGCACCTTAAAAAACAAGAAGAAGGGAGAGGCCTGCAAAGGATCCTGGGAGGAATGTCAGAGGTTTTAAGTCAGATATCAGTAGTGAAGGAGGGATGTCTGTCTTTGCTTTTGCTCCGTTTGGCCATGAAAGCATCGGTTGAGCTGCTGCTGCCTGGCTCCTGGTGGGCATATATCATGTTGTGTGGGGAAGAACAAGTCTTGTCACTACTCTTTAAATCAGGACACTCTTCCTCAGCGTGTGAAGCCACGATGAAAGCTCTGCTAAAGCCCGGCATTAAAAAGCTCAGTCAGCTCAGTCCCAGCCTCACATTTCTAAACATGTCATGAATCAGAGGAAAGAATTTGTGCAGCAACAGACGAGTCAGCAGTCAGATCGGGTTTAACCCGGTGGGTGGGTTACTTTAACAAATCCTCTCTCACAATATGAGATAGGTTTACCAGCTTCAACTTCATTTTTATAAAACAAAACAAGACCCCCTGAGATATTGTGGTGAGTAAATATGAAATCCCAAAGTACACTTTATCAAGAACTCTCTCTTTTTTTTATTTTTCTTACTCTTGTCTTTTAATGTAATTGTCTAATTCATTTTCTATGTTAATTTTAGTTTTCTGAAGTTGAGAAGAGGTCCATTGTTGGGGTGCATACAAATACTAGATGAATTGATTACTAATCAGACGTGCATCCTCAATATTCAGTCTTTTTCCGTTTTAAAATATGGATTGAATGGAAAAAATGTGGTGCTGCAGAGCCAAGATAGTGTTTTAAAAATACTGTATTGGCCTGAATACAAGATGATACTTTTTGCTGAAAATTAATTGGGGGAAAATGGGGATCATATTGTATTTGAGAACTAGACTAGTTGCATATTCACAAAATCAATTCCTGCAGAATTCCTGCAGCTTTACACACATAGCTATATTGTTACTTTCAGGGCATGTCTATCAAAGAAATTTAATACAGCAGCAACACAAACAGACATAGTGAGGAGCAGAATGGGATTCCATTTAACAACAAAGCTAATTAAGGTTGGCTGAGCTAACCTTAGTGCTGCAATATAAAGTTATACAAAAAGCAACAGGTTTAAAGTTCACATAGTTTCTCTTAACTGTCCCTAAATATTACAACATTAACTCTACATTACCCCGGCCTGTGAGAATTAGCTACATTAGCAACATGCTATCACCAAATTCTATAGATTAATGTACAAAATAAACGCTAAAACGACATAAGGTAATGTCAATGTCAGAACCTTTAAAGTTTAAAGTCAGGTAGTCTGTCATTGAGCTTGATCAATTACCAGCCCTTCATGATAAAGCAGTCCGGTGAAGTAAAATCCACACATGAAATTTATCCCCTCAGCTCTTCTGTTCTCTGAGGCTGGGGGCCGAAATAGCGATTAGTGCTAGTCAAAACACATCTGCATATGTCCCTCCCACACCCGAAAATAATGGATTGAGAAGCGCTTCTCTCCTATGAAAAGTAACATCAGCAACCAATGAGAATTCACTCGGACAAGAACTCATTGACCAACTGATCGTCCAGCTAACAGAAGTGTCAGCCCTAGAAAGTGGCATTTTAAAAAAGAAATAGTCACATTTCAATCATGATGTCTCGAATAATTTTCTTTTACATACAATTTTTTTTTTCCTTTTTATATGATTATCGTCTGCTTATTGGTGAGTTCTTCTGTTCATTTTGTGAGCATTCTGTTAAATCATGTTTTCTACACTAGTTTTTCCCTATTTTCTCAAGTTGGAAAGGGGTCTATTGTTGACATGGACATGAATAAAAGATGAATTGATTTTTAATCAGATCAGATCTGTCAATATATGGGTAAATGAGAAGAAAAGTGGTGTTGCACTTTCTGGGAATTAGATTTGAAAAAGCATTATATTGGAGAACACCTGCTCCTACAGAGTGGTGTATTATGGGCTGTTTGTAGCCTTAATGGTATGTTTACAGTGTGTCTGTTAGAAGTTACTCATCCCTAAAAGTATTTCATTAGCTCAGTTTAACCTGCAGGGGTTTCTGAAGACTTGTGTAACACTATCTGCTGCCATAGAGAGGAAATAAGTTCCTGATGAGTGAAAACGAGTCCAAATTGACAATCAGCAAAGAAGTACAGATGATGAGAGGCTCAAAAAGACTAACTGCTGGAGAAAGATCACAAAGAGACTGAGAGAACAAGCTACGCAAATGTCTGTTAATTGTTATTACTTCATATTTCACGTATCGATCATATAATCAAAATTCAAGTCAGTACAATAGATTTGTTCTCTTTGCAGTTACTCTATCTGGAATCGAGTCTATGACTTCCTGATTTACAAAAAACAAAAAATGCGAATGCAAAAAGATCCAATCTTAAAGAAGACATGTTGCAGTATTAATGCAATGTTGTAGCCATTAATCCATTCATTAAAAGACTACAAGTCACACCCTGCACTTCATAGTCCACATGTCACATTCTCTTTAACTGTCAGAAACTTCCAC
>JAJHUR010097903.1:0-13523 GCA_027495735.1 Lutjanus campechanus
TGGTATTATACTGGGCAGTGTATAATGATCTAATGTATGTACATACATAGAACAGTAGCCTACTGTATAAGTTTGAAGATTATTACCATTACTATTATCATTATTATTACATTACATTACATAACTATGGTAATGATTACAAACAGATCAAAGCCAACTGCATTTTAAAAATAATTTAACCCTAATTCCACCATTTTTTTTTCTTTTTTGCTGATCCGAAAAATGTATATATAAGAGCAGCTTCATGCTGGTGCGATAAGCTGAATGTTTTACATTCAATTTACGTATGCTCCGATTAGTCGACTAATCGAAAAAATAATCGGTGATTAGTCGACTATCAAAATAACCGTTTGTGGCAGCCCTAACACAGACGGGCCTTAAAGCGTAACTTACAGGTTAAATTTCTTTATGAAATTTACATGTAGCCTTGTTTAAACTGACTTGTTTTTTCAAATGTTGCGTCATATTACATATGAAGAGGAAGCTGCTATGCCTGAGTCTGCCTCTGACCAACGTGCAGAAGTAGGTGGTCTGAGTCTGAGCGGTCGTCTTCCAACAAGTTGATATTTTCTTTAGCTGGTTTTACAGTCCATTTCACTTCCGGTGACCATGCTGAGTAAATGTGTATACTACAGGTGCACAAACTCCTGCCTGTCAGGACATCGAGTTCAGGGTTTTTCCTGACGGGAGAAGCTTTCACTCCTGAGTGTGTTTTGCACAGGTGAAGAGGCGGGACTTTACTGCTGCCTCCACAACTAAAACATCGGTCTGACTGCCTGCTGATACTGACCACACAAACACCTCACAAACAAAAAAGTATATCAGGGAACTGTCGTTCATCTGTCCCTCTCCCCCTCCCCCTCCCCATCCCCAAGCTCTCCCTCTTTCAGTCTCTGTCCCTCTCTACCCCCCTTCCTCTCTCTCTCTCTCTGCCCCCTCCCTCTCCTTCCCTCTCTCAGTCTCTGTCCCTCTCCCTCTCACTCCCATCTCCTACTCTTTTTCAGTCTCCATCCTCTTCCCCACTCTCTCCCCCCTCCCTCTCCCTACATCATTTCACTAAACGTTGAGTCACTGGGGGCTCCATGCTTAGCCAATCTTGTCACTGATGGTCTTGTTTACTTCTGTTGGTCCTAAGAGGCATCAGTATTAAAATGAGACTGTTTGATAAGCAGAAAAATATCAAGTATACAAATTTGTAGAACTCTAAAGAGATAAAGCCTGCAAAAATGCTTTCATGGTACTTTAAGATGAGTCACACACAAACACAAACCTACTCACACATAAACACACACGCACGCACACACACACACGAGTGGGGTTAGATTTCCATACATATGACAACAGACTCTTTCCATCAAAATCCTAGCGTGTCGCCCACCACTGCCAAACAAGAACACATCACACACAATCTCACTTTTTATCGCCGCGTTCATCTTCCTCTCATACGCTCAAAACAAACAAAAAAAAGCAACTTCACACGCCCTCCGTACCTCTCCGTACACTCCACGTCCTCTCATCTTTCTCAAAACAAGACAAACACACGCAAACACACACTTCATCTGCTCTCATTCTTCATTACAATATCCATCCTACACACACACACATACGCACACACTACTCACACACCACTTCATACGCCCTACCTGCCTCTCCTCACACCCTACACCTTTTTGAAACTAATGAAAAAAAGATGTAATGCATGACAGAACAGCCTCCCCTCCACTTTCCTCTCCTCCATCCCAACCTATCACTGTGCTCTCCTCTTCTCCTCCCTCTTTTCTCTTCATGCACGCTTCTCTCCTCCCTCCTCCTACCTATTGTTGTCACTCCTCTCCCATCCCCTCCTCCCATTTTCTTTTCCATCCAAAATCTGTTCATGTTTCCCCTCCTTCTCCCTGTCTGCCTTCATCCTTTCCTCTCTTTTTATTTGCCTTTGTATTGTCTTTAATCTCCTTTACCTCCATTTTTAATTCTCCTCACATCAATCAGCTCTCTTCCTTCCTGTCCGGTCTCTTTAAACAAATGATGGTATCATCATTTAAATAATGTAAAAACCCATAAAAGTGATGTAATAACGTGAGTTTTAAAAATCATGACTTAAATATATGGCCGACATTAAACACGGAACATGAGTCATAATCAGCGCTTAATAGAATATTTCCATTGTGGGACATTAGCCTGGATTTTATTATATTAGTAGGTTTTACAAGACATTTCAGTAATTTTCAGGGACACCTTTAAAGTATTGCAAATTAAAGTTAATCACGACGGTTCAGACCTTGAACTGAATCTGTCATCTCTGTAGGTGTCTTTTTGAAAGGGGAGAAAAAATATCCAATGTCTGTTTTTGTCTCATGTCCCTGAACGTTTCTGTCTCTGTCAGCCTGTTACTGAAAACAGTCTGCAGAAGCAATCACATAAGATCAGTGTCAGGCAGCAGTTTTATCAGTTCACTTCGCATTCAGGTGGTTTAATCTGTGTTTCAAATTAAGCAGAATTTTACTTTCTAAAGACCACACGATGGAGGGTTTTGGTAAGTGCTTCATAATACATTTGTTCTTTAGTTGGACTCCTTTAAAGCAAATGTTTTACCTCTTTAATTTGCCAACATCTTTTACAAGACATATTTGTTTACGGCAACTTTCTGTGCCAAATACATTTTGGAGACATAATTACTGCCTGGATAATGTTCCCTGGCTATAGTGTAACCCTGGTTTACTCCTGGGTCAACTTGTTTTGAGAATTTAAAACAACTTTTTGCATTATACTTAATGTTGTATACAATATATTCCACCACATGTTATTGCATGGTAAATGGTAATTGTAAGTAGGCTATGGTGAAGGTATGTCATAGCCGCTGTTGGGATGTGTTTGAGCTGACTGCAGCAATCTAGGCAATGCTTGTGATTACACCTGAAGCACTGCTGCCTGTCCCAGAATACATGTTCTGTCCATCTTTGACAGAAGCCAGGTCAAGCTGCACAGAGCAGATCGAGCCTGGCAGGAAGTCAGACACAGATACGACATAGAGAATCCGGTCAGGTTTGAAAATAGAACATCCTGTGCAGCCAATCGCAAAAACAGACAAAAAAACAGGCTATTTATCTATGTAGCTTGCTTACGCATGATAGAATAACAAAAGACGAGTAAAATCATAAAACAAACAGATCAAATCTGAGCAAGACAACACAAGTGGGTGGACAAAACAGTCCCAGCAGGGCATGAAGTCACATGGAGGACGGATCAATGGACACAGACTGCAACAGCTGTGATTGGTCTACTTGATATCATTGCATTTCTTCCTGCTCCTTTACGGCTGCTCCTCGGACATGAGTTGAACAAACTGAGGAGAAGTTAACAGAGGAAGTCCCGGTGTGGGGCGGTGCCTACATGTTCAGATGTTTTACATCTGTCATGAAGTTCCATACTCACCAAAAAACAGCTTATTGAAGTCTTTTGTTTTATCCTGTAATTAAATAAATTTAAAACGATAATCATATAAACAGCACTAACAAAAATGTAAGTGGCAATGACATGACACACTCATTACATGAAAGGAAAAATGATTCATTAAATAAAACACTTCTTTGGCCACATCGGTTTTGTTTTTTTCGTCACGTCATTCTGTCATGTGTGCATGAAAAACGTCTTTCAAAAGGCTGTTAGAGGTAAATTAACCCATTACTCATCTTTGAAATGACCAGAACTAACTTTCATGATGTTTCCTCCATCCTGGACACAACAGAGATGCTGCACCTGAGAGGAGAGCGGTTTGTCAGCCTGCATCCATGCAGAATCACTGTTGGAGGCTTTATAACCTACTTGCATTTATGATGAGATGTAAAGTTATGTGATGTTGCCTTACACTGTTAGTCATGTAACATTAGGTGATGCGACATTCTGTTTTAGGACATGATGGACTTTGTTATGTTACATCATGTGACTTTGTGACATTCTCTTGGAAAGTGCACAGCACTGAGAAAGTTCACCACATGGCACCTTATAAAGCAGTGCTCTGTACTCCTGCAAACTAGAAATGAAAGTAAAAAATAGAGGGTGAGTTATTGTAAAACATTTATTCAAAGAATTGAAAAGGAACTTGAAGAAAGAAATTACAAACAAATGGTGCAAAGGGTATTCCTGGACCTGTGTGATGCTGCAGGTATCTCCTGCACACTTTCAGAAGACCGTGCTCTCTAATGACCGTCTGTGGGGAAAATGCTTTTTAGGATGCATGAGATTTTTCAGCTCCAGTGCCACCTTGTTAAACTGAACAGCAAGAAGCGTCCCACAGGGCTGCCCTTCATCCCCTTCACCCCCACCAAACACACGCGCACGCACGCACACACACACACACACACTTCCCGTACAGTAAGAATGAGGCACAGCTTGTTGGTAATGTAGGGAGCCTCCTCTGGATGAATAAATGACACTCCTCTGCTCAGTGTGGAAACACTGAGGCTCTTTCAAGATCATTTTAATGTCCTCTCCGTCCCCCTGACTGCACTGTCTATATGAAATTTGTGTTTAGTCTAATGTCTGCTTCCAATATGATGGAAACATATGAGAGTGGCTATACACTGCTGAGATGAACAGAAGGCAAGCAGCATATGAGTTCTCAAGATTACTCTTCAGTGCTTCCAAAAATAAATATATCTGAGCTGAATGAAGCTCAGTTCTTATAAGCAGCACAAGAGGTGCCAGTATGATGATATGGCATTTAGTGTTGTTATTCTCCAGCTGAATTTGATGCACTGACTTGACAAATTTATTATCTCTTTTGAAGATTTATCATCATCATCCAATTTATTTTCTACAGAGCCCAAAAAATGAAAAAGTTGGGACGTTGTATTAAGCGTAAATAAAAGCAGAATAGATTATTTGCAAATCCCTTGACCCATATTTAATTGAATACAGCACAAATACAAGATATTTAATGTTTAAACTGATTAACTTAATCTTTTTGTAAACATACACTCATTCTGAATTTTATGCCTGCAACACTGTGATACACCACCTTTTCTTTTAACAAAGACTCAGTCAGTGTTTGGGAACTGACGACACTAACTCTTTAACTTTATATACGACTTCAGGTGCTCAACAGTCCAGGGGCTCTGTTGTCATCTTTTGCGCTTCATAATGTATCACACATTTTCAAGGCAGGTCAGTCTATTACCTGAACTCTTTTACTACGAAGCCACGTTCACAATGTGCCTCGCTGAAATAAGCAGGGACGTCCCTGAAAAAGTCATCTGGACAGCAGCATGTGTGGCTCCAAAATCTGTATGAACCTTTCAGCACTAACGGGGCCTTCACAGATGTGACAATTACCCATGAGGTCAAAGGTCACAGACATTCAGTGTTGGTTTTCAGCCTTGCCCCTCACAAGCAGAGATTTCTCTGGATTCTCTGAATCTTTGAATGATACTCCTGCAGTTTTGTGTCGAGAAACGTTCTTACACTGTTGGACTATTTGGAGTTTTTCACAGAGTGGTGAACTTCACCTCATCCATGCTAGTGAATGACTGAATCTTTCAAGGACGCCCCTTTAATACCCAATCATGATCCTGTCACCTGTTACCAACTCACCTGTTCACCTGTGAAATGTTAGATTTTTTTGGAGCCTTCTACAACTTTCCCAGTCTTTTGTTGCTCCTGCCCAAATTTTTTTGAAATGTGTTGCAGGCATCAAAATCAGAATTAATGTATATTTACAAAAACAATTAAGTTGATCAGTTTGAATTAAATCTCTTGTGTTTGTGCTGTATTCAGTTAAACACCATGCCTTATGCTTTATTAATTCAAATTGACTTTTTATTTAATTGTTGTTCATAGGTGTTTCTTTCTACCTTATTGTGATTTGATCTGGCTAACTGTTTGGGAATTTTCCAATTTTAGGTATCATACTAAGGTCTTGAGGTCATTGAAAGACCTGCACTAACATTTCACAGACACATTGTCTCTCCCAGACAGTAGATCTCAGCTGTCTTCTCCATTCAGATAAACCTGATAGTGTTGCTATGGCAGCTAAGGTTAAATATGTATTTGTCTTGTCTCTCAGATGTAACTGTAATCAGGGACTGGGTATCACTGACCCTGACTAATGGCAGCAGATGGTGCTGAACTGTGCCCTCAGACCTTGTTTGGATTTGCAGATCAATAGACTAATTCTATATGCTGTAGATGTGTTGGCTCTGACCATATTTTACTGCCTACTGAAAAAAAAGGAAAGGAAGAAGACATATCTCACTGAAAAACCATCTATATCAGCATGCCATATGCTCAAGTGATGATTCAATCTTCAAACACTTCAAACAGATCATGCAAACATTATATTTCCTCACTTTGAACCAAAGAAATGTTGAAGCATTGTCCCGTTCCGTCTCCAGCAGCTCTTCACCTGTGATAATATGTTATTTCTGGAGCATTGAAGCTCAGAATTAAGTCTTTTTATACACTGTAAATGTGACATGTGCTACATGCCACAGAACCTGTCATAATGAATGTCATGCCTTCATGTCAAGGAGAATGTACAAGTGTTCTCTTCATTTTTTATAGGTGAGGTTTCCAACATGAGGTGATTTCATTCAAATCAGCACTCAACGGGAAACAAGAAATGTGATAAAGCAGCAATATTTCCTTCTAGTGCAGCTAAAATGAAAAAAATAATTTAATGTGAAAGAATTGCTCATCATGCAGCACATGTAAGACAGATGTATGATGGGAGATTTTCAGCATGAATACCTCTGTGCTTTACATGTGTAAGATTTAAGTCTGTGCAGGACATTTGCTGTAATCTACTTATTCATGGACAACTATACAATAGGTGAGTGGGATGGAAATTAGGTATGCATGTAGGCTTTGTGGAAGTCAGAGCATATAATGTAAGTCATACTGAGGAGTAAAAATGTCAGAGCCACAATGGCTTAATGATGTCCCTGCAATTATAGAGTAAGTATAAAAGAGAAAAGTGTCAGGGGGAAAAAAATAGAGCTGCGGAAAGAAAGAAGCGGTTCGTCTAAGGAGGGAGCAATTAGAGAAGTAAAGGGGAGATGTAATGTGGTTGAGCAGGGTGAAGGTCCTGCTTCAGTAGATTAGTTTTCAGTCTCTGATGGAAGATGAGGTGTTGCTGCAAGCTCGGCCTGACAGAAAGGTCATTTTGCCGCTGAAGAGCTGAGAGAAAGGAAGTTATGTTTGGATGAAGGTCAGGTTGTTGGAAGACATAGAGAGCTTTGCGTGTGTGTGTTGGACTAAGCAATGTTCTGGAGGTGTACAGGTGTAGGACTGAGCCACGAGGTTCTTGTTCACAACTCTGTTCCATTTTTGTCTTTTCAGTCCTTCACCACGACTACAGCTGTGGTCAAATATTCAAAAATTACATCCTATCTCTTCTCCAAAATGTTTTCACTTGACCTTTTTTTTTTTTGTAACTCATAAGGATATAGGAAAAGGCAACGACATGCATGTGTCAAAGAAAAGGCTTGAGGTCACACTCAAGAAGTCAGAACAAAACCAAATCCAGAAAGCTGATGGAACAGAGACAGTCAAGCAAACAGGTGAATCCTGATTGGAGAGTATTTATACTGGGGCTGATGGCTGATGAGGAGCAGGTGTGTAGGTCAGTTTGACTGGTCAGGTGATGGGTTAGACTGGGAAACACATTGAGGACAACTGGTGGACAGCTGAGCAATTAGCAGGGGGCTGAAATGACAGCATAAAAAAGAAGAAGCAGGCGAGATTGAACCTTGTGATGCACAACAAATTCTGAACCTTTAAATGCAAAACATGGGTAATTTTCTATATTATTTATATTTGTTTCTTTGAAATATCTTTTCAACAAAATTATGTAATCACCCTGGATTTTTAAAATTAAACAAATATAATACGTCTGACTGGAACTTGACCCACCAGGATGAAAGTCAACAGTATAATTTTTAAAAGGTTGCTGTTGCCTCACATTAACATTAACATGCTGTTGATTCAGAGGAATGTGATTAGTTGAAGTAGATCAGAGGGTAAAAGATCAGTTCCTGCAACAGTGGCATTGAGTCATCAGGTGGTCTATAATGTGAATTTAAAGAGGATTTGAAGTATCTACTCTATGAAAACAGACGGTATTCTCAGGTTATTTGTAACTTTGAGGTCTCCAGTAGCAGAATCCCAAAGATTATAGGTAGATACAAAGGACTGGAAAGGGATGAAAGGTTTTGTACTTTATTTAATGATAAATTGTTGGTGATGAATATTATGTTTTGTTTGAATATAAAAAATCAACTGCAGTTGAGTTTAGAAGGAAGCACCTGCCAAAATACTTTGTTAGTAATCTGTCAATGTTTAAACTTAAAATTATTACTGCAGACAGATAAATCGAGGGTAGTAGGTAAATTAGGTTCCTTTTTGGGCAACGTCCTGCCTCTATTTAAATGACCTAGTTTGTGATCTATTTTAGCTGGCTACCCTGGTCGTGTTGCTTTGTTATATGTTTGTACTCCATACCAAGATCATTAAGTGGTGGTGACATGAAGTCTATGAACTATGGTATAATTTGATTTTTATTCCTGGCAAATGCATTCTGGCTTCAAAAATCATGAAGTGTTGTTCATTTGTGAAGATTATCTTACTGAACGAAACATTTAATTCTTATAGACTTTTGTTTGCTGAGGAGCTTATTTTTTTCCAAAATCCGATGGAAAATTATCACTGGCTTTTTGCAGAGGGAATCAGGCCAACTACCAGAAATAACAAATGCCACCATTTCCTCTATATAAACTGTAGTTTTACCGACAATTTGTTATTTAATAAAGCCAAATGATATCTACCTAGGAAAGATATTTAGTTTTTTTAGTTGAAGTTGTTCTACATTTTGTTACTTTTGTTTCTTTAATTATTTAAAAAGCCACTGAACTCCAAAACTACTCATGGCTGCCAAATTTTTCATCACATCATGTGATGTGCACCTGTTTTAGGACTGTATGAGCAGCTTTGAACAAAAAACAGCCTTTTAAACAGACTTAAATGAACAGGTTGGGCTGAGCTCATTAGGCTGCCCTGTGACTGCGAGGCCTCATCATTCTTTAGATCTTGGTACGGCCACTATCACTACTGAGACCACATCTGAGGATCTTGTCTGAAGGCTGCGTACCTGCAGAGGCCAGAAGCTCAGAGACGAAGCCGGTCTTTTCTCCATTTTACTCTTTCATCTATGCATCTGTCACTTGTCTCATGTATAAAGTGAAGCAGTAAAGAAAGAGTAAGGACGTGAAAGATGTGAGGATGCATGAACTGGGAATTGAAGGAAGGTAAGGTTTTTAAGGAAAGAAAGAAACGTGGCCTGCAGGTGTGAAATCCTCTGCAATCGATATTTTCCTGCTGACTGTTTGTTGAGACACATTTATTCTTCCACCATATAACAAACTGTAGTACTTACTGAGCGAGATACGGATAATCCACTAGGAGAACAGATATTTAGGGAAATAGAGCCAGGTGCTTCTTAAAGCTGATCCATCGCCGACCACGCAACCTGAGGCAACATTACATCCTCTACAAAGAGACGTGTAGGAAGGTTCGGGAAGGAAAATCAATGCTACAAACATACTGCACCACCAACTGCAAGATCTATACAGAGAAAATATTGCTGCCAATACGACGCCGGGGCAACATTACACTGTGAAATAGCCCGAGGAGAAAAAAATAGACCCATAAAAGTGGAGCTGGACGATGTCATGGCCATGAAACATTCATTAAAGGCCGGTCCTTTCACAGCGAGAGGGTGAGGACGCCGGGTCGCTGCTGTCATCCTATATGGAGCACTAAAGGGGGAGAGTGAGTGAGTGTGGGAGGAAAGATGTGAGGATGGCGGAGGAGATGGCGAGAGCTGTTGAGACATGATCAATTCTACAATGAGGACAGCTGTGATGGAGCGGATTTGCGCAGGAAAATGTGGATAATCAGAGCGGTATGGATGGGGTGGAGTGACGGATGGATGGAGGGGTGACAGGGAGGATGGAGGAAGAGAGAGAATGAACAATGGATGGAGAGAAAGAGCCATAAGGAAGGAAGCAAGCTGTGTGACTAGAAAACAAAATGATGTGCTCCAAGATGGAGTAACTTTAATCAGAATTACAAGGGCTTGGTGGGAGAACAGATGGAGTTATAGTATCCGGAGGGATGGATAGAGGGATGCAGGGATGGAGGAGTGTTATAGATGACTTGGTCTCTGGTAATAACTGGAATGATGTTGGTCTACCATGATGGAGAGGAAATAAGGGGTCCAAAAAAAACACACCAAAGTGGGAGATTGTGACTGTGAAGGATGTTAGACAGGTGGAGGAATGGTGATGGGGGGTTGTCATGGAAACCGTATAATAACTGAAATGACAGCTGGTTGCCGTGAAGGAAACATGAAATAAAAAAGCGTCCCTCGTATAAAACTGTCTCTATGATTGTTTCCCATGTTGGAGAGAAAAATGGAAGGTGATAAAAAGTTAGAAAAAGTAAAGTCCAAATTTAAAAATAAAGGAAGAAAAAGTTGATGAACTGTTGGAGTGATTATGGAGGTCGGTCAGTGTACAGTCAGTGAAATGATGATGGGTTATGATGATGGAGAAGAGAAAGTAAAAATAGTGTTTGTCAGAAAGAAACAGTCAAGAAATGATAGGAATGGACAGACAGATAGGACTGGGTATTGGCATCGATACACAAGGATTTGATTCGATTCGATATTGATTGTGTTTGGATTATTTCGGTTACAATGCCAAAGAGACTCTCAGAGAACTAATGTTGTAAATCCTGGTGCACTATTGAAAATTCATTTTTACATCAAGAATTTTCACGTGCCTCACAAAACCTCCCTGATACATGCAGGTGAGCTTAATATAATACTGAATTTCAGTGTCATTCATGCTTTAATAATATGTAGTGGTTATTTATGACCATTATGTATTGTTTGTGAACTTCCTTTGTCTTACTGTTAGGTAGCTAAGGGACAGAGTCCATCATGATAACAGGACAACACGTGAAAGCAGCCAAATTTGTAAAGTTTCCCTCAATATTAAAGTATTGCACCGTTGGTAACTTTCACCTTCTCATCCATGGATCCCAACCCGCTGCACTACACAGTCGGAGAGAGTTATTTTAGCTAATGTCAGTCTGTTTGTCATAAAAACAAAACCCACACACCACTTTTGTTTCTGTCTGAGAAGTGTTATGGACGTCACTGTGAAAAAACTTCAGTGACGATAATAATAGTTAATTATCAAATACAAAAAGTAGGACAGTTTGAGCCAGCTGCCCAACCCGAGCTAAGCTAAGGTCAAAGTTAGCTAGTGAGCTGCCCCTTCTTTGCACAACTTTTGGTTAATGGAAAATGTTAGATATACACCTGGCCACTTTAAGATGGATATATAGTATTTTACTAGTGATAATGTGAGCAAGCAAGCTAAGTTTAGCCAGCCAGTGGCAACCCAGTCATGCTGATTGGATGTGGCACCAGCCGCCCCACAACAACAGCAGCAGATAACAGTGGACAGTGGATTTAACTCCCTCAGGACACATGAAAGCCTTACATCCAACATATCCAGCAACAGATGGAAGAATCCAGTTCTGAGCCTCGGGCCACATCGGCACCAGTAGCATCAGACTGCCATTCAGCTTTCACGCGGGGAAAGCGTGAAAGCTTAGCGTGAGACACTTCAGAAGTCATCAGACTACCTGGCCTCCATCACCAGGATCTGACAGGCAGCACAGACTGAGATTGTGATGGTCACAGTCTCCTGAAAATCCATTTATTGGGACTGTTATAAAATCAGACATGGTTTTAAGACACTTGTCCCACAGCTTCAAGAACTTTACTGCAAGAAATAGAAGGAAAAACTACAGAATATTAAGGCCACAGTAGGTGAAGTAACCTACAAGGTTTTGGTGACATGGACTCTAGTTTGGCTTACACCAAAATTTTTGATTGAAAAGTAGTAGAATATAGGATTCAAGTTACATTTGGAAATGAAAAACTTCATAGGATGTTTCAGTTGACAGATTTGTGTACCACAATGCAAATGATGTATGTATACTCAATACTTTTGACATCCTGTTTATTAGAATGGTGGTATTAAAGATGCTATGTGACCAAGAAGAAAATTTTAGGGTGAAAAAGCAGCAGAGGTTGTTCATTCACTTACTCTATATTGGAAACGTAATTTTCCTGGGAAATATATTGCCTGGCAGCAGATAAATTTGCATAGTGAAAGCGAGGCTTAGGGAACCAATCTAAACATGGGGTATCATTATTCCATAGCCATTACACTCTGCAATCAACAATCACTTTATAATGACAAGTTTAAAAAGTTTTCCACTTTAACAGATGTCATGGATGACTTGGTCACAATAATGAATAAGACAATTATGGTCACCGAAATGGAGATGAGGAAAGGGGAAAAAGTGTAAAATAGAAAAACAAAATAATACACTTTTGGACTTATGGAGGGCTGGATAGACAGATGGATAGGTGAAGGAGGTGTTTGGTCACTCTTTAACTGAAGAAATTTTTGAAAAAATGAAAAATGAAACATAAGGACGAATGGTTACCACGATGGGTGAACAAAGGGAGACAATGATTGAAAGGTAGAAGAAGAAAAGTATAAAAGTTTATGGAGCCAAATTAGAACAAATGCAGATGCTCACACCTACAAACACACATACACACTCTGATACACAGCTTTGCCAGTGCAAAAGGAGGAGGAGGGAGGAGGAGGAGGAGGAGGAGGAGGAGGGCAGGCGTGCTGATGGATGGTGATGTCACCACGGTTACGAACGAAGCATTTATTCCTGCATGAATAATGTATACACTTAACCGTCAACCCGTTTCTTCCCTCCCTTCACTCTTCCCTTCGCTCTCCGTCCACGCCGCCGTCCATCCATCCGTATCGCTCTGCCCGCCTTCTCATCTCTGAGCACAAATAAGAACAAATTGAAGCTGTAGGGAGTGCGTATGTGTATGTGTGTGTGCGTGTGTGGAGTTTGTATGTAACCATATGTGTGTGTTCCTGTCTGTCTGTGTGTGTGTGTATTTAAGGAAGGAAAGTAACAAATTGGCTTTGCAGACTCCCACAGAGCTCCACTCAGTCGTCTGTACTGACTGTTGAACCGTTCATACCACACAGAAATACAGCACATCATGAGGACACATACTGATATTTTAACATACTGTGGTTTCACAGTTAAAGTCAGTCAACTGAATCATTTTTCATTGTTGTATACTTGTATAAACACACGTTTATATCCATACTGCTGCTCCACACTCCCTCCAACTTTAGGACAATGGAACACAATAACTCTAAAATTGATAGATGGATCACCAAGCGTATGTGCACAACATATGTTCACGTGTTTCATAGTTAAACTTGATTTAGCTTAATACGTACCTGTTTGGTCTTCCTTTGAACATTAAATACTGTATTCACATAAGAAACAAAATGACATAAATGTCACAATGTGGTTTAAAATTGTTCACATTTTGAGTGTTGTTG
>JAJHUR010097904.1:0-17608 GCA_027495735.1 Lutjanus campechanus
GTTATCTTGAGTGAAAAGCGGCAGCGTCTCTAGTGCTCAGTGTGTTCACTCCCACACACATGAAAACTAACACTGAGTCACACAGACTAGTTGGAGGATGTTTAAAGGCATACACGGAAAATGTTGACATACACAGAAAATATTACGAAACACCAGCTTGCAGCAGATTCTGACGTGGTCAAGTAGAAGGAAATGTCAGACTTCTGTTCTGCTGTTGGATGTTCCGACAAAGGAAATGCAAAAACTAAGAATCAGGGAATAACATTTCAAGGCTGATAAGTTGTTTTACAATATTGTACATGGTGTTACTACTTATGTGATTGACTGAAGGGGAGGAGGCCATCTGATTGGCTATATTGAGCCATAGCAAAGGGTGTGAAAGGCATGAAATACTAAGATTTATTATTTATTAGCTTTGTATTTGTTTCAGCTTGCTTCTTGTGTTTCTGGGTTGGTCACAAATATCTCAGGAGATGATTGAGCTGTCAGACAGTGTTCATTCTTCTAAGAGGCTCCTGAAAGGCATGCATGTTATTTTGGCAGCCACCCGCTGTGGCATCTTGTCCATTGCTAGAATTATTTTGCCGACTCTATTGGAAGTATTAGTTTACTGTCCTGCTGTAACACTATAAAACCCTGTGATCCTGTGAGTCCTGTATGATGTCTGTCTAAATGTTGCACAATATATATTCAACACATCACGGTTTGCGTGTTATTTTGTGTCCTGGGTGCTGAAAACTCTCAAAAAGCCCACACGCATATACAGTGAAGTTCACACATGATAAGTTTGTAAATAAATGCAACAACATTTTAAAATGTTCGATGAAAATTGCAAATACTTTTAAATGTATAAATTTGTGGATTTCTACTTTATTTGTGTACAACAAGAAATACTTGTTTTTGCATCAGAAATACATTTGTGAACCTTCTTTCTTTATATGTGGATTTGTTTTGTATTTATGCTGATCTGACTCCATCGTAATGAAACATTTTATTTATTTATTTTTCAGGTTGATTTGTGAAACTTGGCTGCAGTTTCTTTTGATCCTTTGGATCATTTAACTTCAGATTTTTACATATTGAACAATGTAAAATACTGTTGAAAAGGTACAAGTAAATAAAAGTAGTAATACCTTTTTGTTTCTGGTTTTCCTCTCAGGCCTTCGTCGAGATGCCGTCAGTAAAGAATGTGTATAAGATAATGAAAGTCTACATAAACACTGGCATTGAACTTAAACAGACCAGACTTCGTTTTCAAGTGGTAGCCGGTGACATTGCAATGACACCAGTAAGTTTGTGCCACGCATGTTTTACTGTTCAGTATATTCAAGACGTTGTATTTTGGCTGCAAGAAGACGCTGATCTCAACAGTTTAAAGTAATCAAGGTCCTCTGGTGATGATAAGATAAAGAACAGATAAACTGGAGGATAATTTTGAGTTTTTAAAACAATAATGAATAGTTAAGATACAAGGTGTTTGCTCTGCAAGAACTGTTTTTGTCATCTGATCCTGATTTTTATTGGATTTAAATATTTAACATGAAAATCAATATATTCAGTTTTGTTTTGTTTTTTAGAAGAAAGGGAAAATAGTGTATATATACAGTGTATATATAATTATACAAAGTGTACAAATGTAAAGAGTGAAGCGTCTGCAAAGAGTGAGTCTCGAGTGTGTTGACATTAGGTGAGTCTGGTGAAAAGTGTCTTCGTATTTTAACGCTGCCCACTGTGATGTTTCTGTTTTAGCTTGGCTTTTATAAATCACTGATGAAGTTGATGAATTCTGTAAGTAATGCACACACACACTCATTAATTGCAAACTGTTTTAAAGGTGGTATATACAACATTCACCCTAGAAGTCGCTGTAGAGCTCAAAACAAATGCATGCTTCATTTTTTCATGGGTGGAGGTGGAGTGTTGCCTGCTGACATCTTATGAGGTTGAATATTGTATTTAGCACCTTTAAGTTTTAAGGTCGTGGACTTTAAAGGAAGTTGTAAATATAATTTTGTGCATTTAGATACATTGCAATGTGAAAATGCAGCTCATGTCTGGGTTTAAATTTGAGAGGACGTCTTTATTCCTGCGTTTGTCTCACTAAAATATATTTAATGTGATCTCTGTCTTTTTCTTAATTTTGTGGTGCAGCCTGTTGAAGATGATGGAGCAAGAACAGTCTTCATCACGAACATTTCACTAAGTAAGGAGAGAGACCTCCGAGAAGCTTTGAAGAAAATCATTCCCGTCAGGAACTACCTGCCTCTGCTCAACAAGGTAGAAACACGTGATGGAATTTTTGCATGTTTGTAGTAACATTGAGAGAATGTTTATACTTGGTTCTTATACAGTGATGTAGTTAATCTGCAGCCTTAGCTGTTGACTGTTACAATGACCAAAGACTGACCTGGTGAACCTGCTGTTATAACCCCACTGCATTAACTCACTGGGCATAGAAGAAATGTGAGGATGAGATCTTGATCACCACAGGAGATGATACCTGCTGTAAATTCCTGAGATGGGTCACCATCAGTTTTATTGTACCCCGTTTGTTTTTCTTTCATCTGTTGAGTAAGTTCTGTTAAGTTTCAACCGATGGGCCAGAGGCCATTCTTACGGAAACGCATTGCATTCACTGGATTTTAAAAAATCAGACACCTTATCTCGTAATTACGAGATGAGGATCTCGTAATTACGAGATCTTTTCTCATAATTATGAGATCCTGATCTCGTAATTACGAGATCAGGATCTCGTAATTACGAGAAATTGAAAAGATCTCATAATTACGAGATCAGGATCTCATAATTACGAGATCTTATCTCGTAATTACGAGATAAGGTGTCTTATTTTTTTTTTTAATCCAGTGAATGCAATGCGCTTCCGTACATTTTAGAGAGTATAAGAGAGAATAAGTATTAGAGAGTTTATGGGGTGAAGCATTTTGGTCAGGGGGCACAACTCTGTTTTTTGATTCTCTATAGGCAGACCAGGAAATTTCCACAACACACACTCTCTCAAGTGATTTTAAAAAAGACTGTTAGTCCTGATTGTTTACGTATGTGTGTGTGTGTGTGTGTGTGTGTGTGTGCGCGCGCTCGTGTCTTCCAGGTGTTCATAGAATTTGAGTCCGTTTGCGATGCCAATCACTTCGAAGTTTGGTACAGTCTCCTGAAACCAGCCCCAGAATACAAAGTCCACAGGCTCACAAAACCAGGTAAGTCTGGGGAGAGCGGAGATGTCGAAGATCTTTGTGAATACTGAAATTAATCTTAAATTTGATCTTTTGAAGATCCCGTGACTGCAGTGAAGACTGCAACAGCAGCCGAGGTTGCATCTGTCACAACTGAGCCGACAGCTGCAGCAGCGAGCGAGCAGCTACCAGCTCTGACAGCTGGGAAGACGGTGAAAAAACAGCTGGATCCAAAAAGAATCGGTAAGGAATCCAAGAAAGACACGATATTTGTTAGCAGGATCAACTAATCGTTGGTTTTGGCCTTTGCACAGGATTTGTTATGTGGTGTTTTTTTTTTCGTAGTATCTAGCGCAAATTACTGTCACTGTTTTTCTCTATCATACTGTTTGAGTTATAACTAATAAACAGATTAACAGTGAGGCACCACAGGACCTCACCCGGGTCAACGTTTAAATATACTGAGACGCAGACAAGAGATTGGACAGAAGCAGAATGCAGTTCACTCCACAAAAGGTCTATTTGCACACAGCAGCATACAAATAGACCGAGCTGCAACTAACTTTTCTTTTGTTAATGCCTACCTTTTATACTTTCTTTTACACAGTTCCAGACGGCGAGCTAATATACTGTCTCCTGACAAGCTATGAATATTACAGACGAAGATGACCGGATGTTTATCTAGATATCTTAGCAGGGCAGGATGATCACAAATTACTCATGACAGCTTCCCATAGTCGCTCTTCCTAAGCTTCTTCCTCTGCAGCTGCTCCCATCCCACAGTGGTCATCATACAGTTTTGTGTCTTATTTACTTGTTGAAAGGGCACATTACAGGCAAGAGACAGAAACAGACTCAATCATTGCATACGTTCGTGACAAGCTGCACTATAATGGCCTTAAGGCCACCAAGCTCATATGCATTCGATTATCTATATGTTCTCCTCCATTTGACCTGCATAACGTACATCATTTAGTGCGGACAGTCCAGTGACAGTTTGATATTCAGTCCAGCCATTAGTACAAATCATTTTAACTTCCACAGTTAAAAATAAGAGAAGCAGAATTTTACCGGATTTGTGTTGTTGTTGCCGTCCTGTGAGCGTCATGTAACTTTCACGAACAAAGAAAAACAATCTAATTTTCAGCTTTGCAGCAATGCATTCTTCATCCAGCCCAATGTTTTTAAAAGGTTTATTTAGCTTATCAAGTAAAATTTGTCTCATGCCAACTTAGCCTTTTTTTTTTCAATAAAAACGAGCTGAAACCAAAACTGACTACAAAAGAAGCAACACAAGACAATACGCAAGATGCCACCATAGCATGCAGCATAATAATCATTTTATTTTAGGTTATCTTGTTTTAATGATCGTGGGAAACCAAAATTGTAACTGAAATTTAAATTTGATTAATTGCCCAGCCCTAGTAGTGGGTGGAATTTGCACCCCACCTGCTAACTTTCGTGCATTTCCATCTCTTTTTTTTTTTTTTGCTAGAAAAAGTCTGAATTTGTTGTCAACAGTTTGTCAAAAACACTTCTCGAAAAATACAGAAGAAATCAGTTAAGTCGAGCAGAATCTGATGTTAAAAGAGTTTATTATGTTTAAGCAGCAGCAGCAGTAATCCTGAACAGACTCTGGAACCTAACTCGCTTCAGCTCTCAGTGACATCTCTTATATCTGCAGTGAATCTGTTTATATTACCACCTACACCTACAACACAGAGACACTTCTGCTAGGCCTGAAGATAAACATTGTCATAGCACAGACAAATGTTGCAGTTTGACTCATTCCTGATTTACGCTGCGTCATTAACAGGCAAACACGGCCACACAGCCCCGGCAACCTGCGCCTCGTCATGACAGCCTGAGCTACAGCTCAACCGCAGCCCCCACACAGGGGCCGACTCTGACGCTATTTGATTTACACCATGTAGATAAAGGCCCTAGAAACTGCTGACACCAGAATCTTTGAGAGGCGCAGTGAGGATTGTTTTTAAGACCACAGAGAAAAAACCAAGTGCTCTGACTGAAACACTGCAAAGCATGAAACAGACACGGCCTGAGTATTCTAACACAGACAGGCTCATAGGAAACAATACCAAATGTATTTTTTCCCCTCAATCAAAGTTTTATTTCCACAGCAACATGTTGCACGTTCTCTGACAGTGTTAACCTACATCCTGAGAAATAAAGGAGCCAACTAGAACCATAAAGGGTTCTTCAGTTCATCCCCAAAAGAAAAACATTTTTTGTTCTTGTTAGAAGTTTTACCCAACTATCTTTCTTTTGAGATAATTAACTTTTCTTCTTTGGATAAACTTAAATCTTTGAGCTTTATTACAGACATCACAATCACAGGTTCACAATACAACGAGCTCAAACTCTGCTTTCTCTTCAGAGGTTTTTATTTCTCACCGAGTGGCCAAAACATGTCCAAACTTGGCAACAACAGAACCGTGTGTGTGTGTGTGTGTGTGCATGGCTCTGAAGGACATCCTGGTATTCAGACCGAGGTTCAGATATTTGGCGCCTGGACCTGCCTTAATGTGTGTGTGTGTAACAGTGTTATCTTATGATAATATCATTTTTAATACTTGAGACACATCCTGTCCTGCACTTTCCCAGAGCTTCCTTGTTCTACTCCTATTTCTACCACAACATCTCAACTTAAAGATTGTAGGTCGACCAAACTCTTAAAAGTTTGTTTCAAAGCTCAGGAGTTTAAGTTGGGCTCAAAAATCTGTTGCAGTTCACTGCCTTGAAATGTTGAGTTGACTATTTTTTACAGTGTAAATTGATTCTTAGATCTGTTGTGTAACAAAAAACCTTGAGATGAGCCAGGATAGTTCAGGCTCAGTGTACCAACACTTAGTGAAAAAAACAACAACTCTGGATCAGTCGAGAAGAATCAGCTGCAAAAGACTTAATTGTGCTTTTCAAGAAGACAACATCAAAAAACTCAAGTCAGTCTTGGGATTAGACTGAAAACAAAGACTCAGTACACCAGCTTTTATACAGTTTGAAGTCAGGAAACTTTTTCCCGGGGTTCAGTTTTTTTGGAGGCATAATATTTCAAGCTTTTTCTTCATAACAACATAATAATATGTTTGCCATAATTATGTTTGAGACAATTCAAAGGCTACGTTTTAAAAACATGTTTGTACAAATATTGTAAATCTATCACAGGGTCTTTTCTTGTGTTTACGAGGTCATAAACTCATGAAGACTCTTTAATTAGGAAAAGACGTTTGTTTCACATCGATACATTAAATTATAAACCAAATAGGGGCTTCCTTCTTACTAGACTCATAGGGTAATGAATGAATGCACAACAGTATTGTATAGTCTGACTTATGTAGCTTATTAAGAATGTTCATTGGTCAAAATACAGTATTAGGTCACACAGAGTCCAATCAAATCACAGACAGTAGATATTTTGAATCACACAAAATATATGTTTACATGGTAAAGTCTTACACATTTTCCAACTGTAAAAATATGTAACCTATAAACTCTACTGAAAAATCCACTTATTTCAAAGTCAAGAGTAAGGGCAAAGTAAAGATCAAATCACTGGAGAACAGCCTCTGTTAGAAGAAGTTGTATTCATCTCTCTGGTACAGGGAAAATCAACAAACCTGAGCCAATCCTGGGATTGAACTGAAGAACAGAGCCTAATACACCTCTTTTTATATTTTGGAGACTCTAGAGAGTCTTTCCACCAAACCCATCTAATGATCGCTCTAGTACCTGGCAGTTACTGTAAGTCCCAATGAGTCTTTAGTCACAAACGTGTTCTTTTTATCTGTTTCTAACACAAGGAAGCTCACAAGGACTGAAATACACAGGCTGAGAAATTAAACGGCTACATGTCAACTTTGACCCAACATATGTATGTAAAGGAGGAAGGCAAGATGATGAAAATCTTTCAAAATATAGATATTTATCTTAATCAAATGTGATTTTTTTTAAAAGATCCTGTGACTGCAGTAACAGCAGCTGCAGCAGTGGACGAGCAGCTACAGGCAGCGTCCACGCCGTCTTCGACTGCACCTCCTCGGCCGACTCCCGGAGAGAAGATCGAAAACCAACTGAATCCCAAAAAAATAAGTAGGAAATTCAACAAAGAGACTGATGTTTGCATGTCACCGTACGTCTAAAGCCTTTCTCCCTTTTTAACATCTTATTTGTCTCTTTCACAGGTTGCTACAATAGCAGAATGTATCTCTCAAAAATGGTAGGTTTCTTCAAATCACTTGTGTGAAGTATTATAGAATTTAATTGAGTTTTTCTTGAGGTATAAATTTAACTACAGGGTTCCTGTGCAGTATGGCAAAGTGTAGAATTTGGTTTTATTACTTTCCAGGTCTGGATAAATACGGGAAAAAGAAAAGTTTCCATAGTTTTCCCCCCAACTCTAATTTATAAAATTCATATTTTCAAAAAATAAATTGATCACATGAGCAGTGTGTTTTTCATGTAGGACACAAATTGTGGCAAGCGCACAGAGAAAAAAGACAAACCCACACTGCAACAACCTGGCTGTAAACAATATTTGCCAGATTGATAGTTGTTTATAATGTATTAATAATAATATGCAGTGAAAAAAAGAGTTTAAGAGAGGTGTAAAAGCTGTTGCATGTGCACTTGTCTTAATATTTAATGATTAATTTCAACCATTACTGTCATTATTATCCTCTTATCTTTTTGTTTATTTTCCTTATTTGTTCAGTTTTCTAACTTTGGCAAGACACAGCTGCTCATAACCGGCCTGCCAAAGTTTGATGACTACACAGAGGAGGACCTCGCCACACTGCTCAAGCCGTTTGGGTTTCGATACGCAGACGACAGCATCTATGTTATCCCTCAGACATGTATGGTAGGCACCAGCTCATAAATCTGCATTGGTTTGGTTCATCAGGTCCATGTTTCTGCTTTTGCTCGTCAGTCTTTGATCAAAAGGATTGAGTCTGAGATGAATAGTCTCTGTTTTTTGTGCAGCGTTTTAAAGTTGATTCGTGAAAACAAATCTAATTAAAGTTCCACTGAACAAGTAATAGAAAAAAGTGTTTCCTCTCTCGTTTTCCCCTCAGGCCTTTGTGGTGATGCCAACAGTGGGGAATATGTACAAGATCCTGAGAGTCGCAGAAAAGAAAAAGATTTACTTCAATGAGTCCAAACTCCATTTCCAAGTCGTATCTGCCAAAATTCCAATGGTACCGGTAAGCATGTACATTACACTGTTTTCAATAGATTAATATTGTGAGGCAATATATTCTCCAATTTTGTTGAAAATTGGAAAAGTATCTTTGTAATTTAACGCTCCTTTCTCTGATGTTTCTGTTTTAGCTTCAGTTTTATAAATCACTGATGAGGATGGTGAAGTTTGTAAGTAATGCACACTCAATACACACACACGCTTCACATAATTTGTAAACTGCTGTGAATTTTGTTCAGTCGGGACGTCTGAGTAGCTCAGTTGGTAGAGGGTGCGCCCCACGCATGCAGGCTGTCAGTCCTCCCGCTGCGTGTCATTCCCCCACTCTTGCTCCCCATTTCCTGTCATATCTTCAGCTGTCCTATCAATTAAAGGCATAAAAGCCCCCAAAATCTATAAAAGAATTCAGGCCCCTATCCAGGACTTTGGTCCCAGAACCAGTGCTGTGCGTAGAGGAGAGCCCAACTTTATTGAGTTGGTACGACTTCCCCTCCAGCCTTGCACAGCACACCTCTCCAATAACTTTCCATGTGGCAGTTCTATTAGGGAAGATAGTCTTTTACTTTGAAAAACTGTTCAAAATGTATTTACTGAAACTATGTGATGTGTTTGTGTCTCTGTCCTCTTGTTTATGTTTTTGGTTGGGATGTCCACTTCCTGTTCCCGATGCAGCCTGTGGAAGAAGCGAACATAGTCCTCATCAAGTACATTTCACTGAGTCAGGCCAGGGACCTCAGAGGATCTTTGAAAAACATCAGTAACTTTCTACCTCTTCTCAACAAGGTATAAACACAAATACAAATATGGGTGTTTAAGTGATTTTTTTTAAAAAGACTTCTGTCAGTCTTACCTATCATGTATGTGTGTGTGTGTGTGTGCTTGTGTGTTCCAGGTATTCATACAATTTAA
Organism: Lutjanus campechanus; assembly: GCA_027495735.1. Classification (NCBI taxonomy): domain Eukaryota; kingdom Metazoa; phylum Chordata; class Actinopteri; order Lutjaniformes; family Lutjanidae; genus Lutjanus; species Lutjanus campechanus. The sequence goes on from JAJHUR010097904.1 coordinate 9,319, forward strand.
GTCTGCTCACGATGCTGATCAGTTCGAAGTTTGGCACAGTCTCCTGAAACCAGCCCCCGGATACAAAGTCTACCGGCTGGAAAAATCAGGTGCTCCGCCCCCACGTGAGTTTGTTCTAGAAAATAAAAATAATGTACATGTTAAGATTTAAGTTCCTATAAAATATTTAGTTTGTACAGCCACAGTTTAATGTCTCGTTTCATTCACAAAAGTTAATAATATAATGGAAAAATATTATAGATTAGTAATTACTGTAGAATAAAATAATAACAGTAAAAATAAAAAAAAAAACACAAGAACTGTAACTGGTTTTGCAGCATCAAGAATTCCTGCAAACACTCCAAAAAGCATGGATCCTGTTGCCGGGGCAACAGTGCCACAAACAAAATCTGACATTCCAGAGGTCAGCGTTGAACAATTTTGGCTCACGACAAGAAGTAGCCCCTTTGTCTCCCCTACTACGTCTCCTTCGTTCATCATCCCAGGTACGAGACACAGTTTTTCTTGCATGGTGACAAGTTTACCGTGTTGATTTATTCAGTGAGGTGACTGTTTGTGTTCCTTTTTAACTCAAAAGAACACCAGACGGTCAGAGAATGGAACACCATTAAGGTAAACCCATTTCTTTCAATAACTTCACTCAATTTACACGCTTTTATTTTTGTTTCATTATAATATCCAACAAAAACATTTAACTTCTTTCAAAATCAGAATACGAAATACAAAATCAGATACATATTTTACATATACAGATTGGAATTGGTAGCAGCAGCATCAGCGACACATGAATGAAACTTGTGAACACTGTGTTTTCTAGATGTCTCAACTGTGCCTTTCCACCTGGCGAACAATCATGTTGACTGGTTTGCCAGAGGAAAACTACAAGCACGAGGACGTGGCCAAGCTGGTCTGGCGGCATATCCTCAAAAAGAACCTTCACTCGCTGTACTACAACGTGATAGTTTTACCGCTGCAGAGGAGGGTAAGAAGTAGAAACACACAAACATTGTTGTAGTTATAATTTTATTTAGTATGTGTATGTGATTAAATGGAGCTGTCCCATCGTTGTCTTTCCTCTCCTCACTTCCAGGCCTTTGTGTATTTTGCTGGATCGAACACATGCTCCAACTTTGTCCAACATCACATCACGAGGCCAGTTTCTGTCAAAGGTCGCAAGCTTAGCATCCACATCGTCATGCAACACATGAATCCTGAATGCTGTGAGGTATGAACACTGAAGGGTGCACGCTGGGCTGTGACACAGTACCAAGATCAGGATGGGACAGAACAAGCACAAAGTCACAGTAGCTGCAACCAACTAACTTGCACAACTGAAATAAAAACTGACTGCTGAGACCAATGATCCCTCCTAGAAGAGTCTACGACAGAGAGCTTACAACAAAGAGTTATGAAGGGGCGGGGCTAAAATATAGGGGGCGCAAAGCATATGCCAATGCCACGTCTCCTCTAAGCCAAAGCGTGGGGAATTTTGGAAAATTTACATTCATAAGTAGACAGGGATCAGTATCACTGTTATGTTATCATCATTTTATTAAGAGTTGTGCTGCAAATCTTTCTTAAATAGAAACTTAGGAGGAAAATAACAATATACTGGTGCATCTTCATCATCACTAATGACTTGTAATGTTCTTGCAGGAGAAGATGTACACATCTCTGATGAAGTTGAGCAATGTCGTAAGTCATCAATCCGTTATGGAAGTCTGTGAAGTGAAAGCAGCTATATTTGGATCTCTGGGCACCAACACCAACTAAGTTGTTTCTTACTTTTCAGGACGTCGTTAAGTCAGAGTCCCTGAAGGAGCGGCTGCTGTGTGTGGAGATTTCTGAGACGTCTGTGGGTGTCATCAAGATGGTCATGGAAATGGTGGCGTCTACCGCAACCTTTGTCAGCTTTCTGCCGCTCGCCAACAGGGTACAAAAACACACGACGCTTTTTGAAATACACCTGCTGTTTTAATTGGTGGAACGCACAGTAAAAGATAAATGGAGATAATTGTGAGGGAGGGGAGAAAGTCAGCAGACAGAGACGACGATCTAAAGTCTTAGTGACAGACAGACAGACGCTCGTCTCCTCCATGAAGTCATGATGAACTGAAGTGTCCAGACGCTGTCTCTCCCTCCTCTTTTGTATGTTTGTGTTCAATTTCCACTCTTTTTGTGACTGTTGTTCTCCCTCAGATCTGCATCGAGATGGCCGACTCCAGCGGCGTAACTCAGGTGGTGGAGAAATACAAAACTTTCTCACCGGATGTTTCAAAGCAAGCAGTTTGGTATGCATGTCTTTTTAACAGTCAGGGGTATGAATTGATGTTAAATTAGTTTTTAATTCCCCACCCTCAAGCCTAAACTCACCAACTCCTGCTTTTTCTCTCTCCAGGAACAAAGTTGGACGTTTTGAGACGTGAGTATAACATTTTGTAATTTATTATTGTCTAATTAAGAGAGAGACAAAACGCCCCTGCTTATATTGATGGCAGTATTTGGTCGAAAAGATCCTGATATTTGATTTAGGCAACATTGCCCTGCACCAATGCATCATATGTATGTGCTATTTGAGAATTTACAGTATGTTATGTATATCTAGATAAATATATATTGTTGAATAGCCTAAATGTTGAGTTATTTATTATAAGCCATATTGCCCAGACCTGAATGAATTTATTGAGAAATGGTCTGTTGATTAATTGATAATTGTAGTCGGCTATAGCCCTTAAAGCAGTGGTTCCCAGTCTTTTTTTTCTGTCATGCCCCCCTTCAGAAGCCAAAAAAAGTGCACACACCCCCATAACAACAACTGGGGAAGGAACTGATTTTTTAAAAAAAGGAAAAAAAGATTAAAGTTGAATTACAGCTAAATTAAGGTCAGCGTGAGGCCATCAGCAAACCCCTGTTTGTTCATTTAACCTATGTAAATCATATTCATTCACCTTTTTCTACCCTATATTTCTCCTCCGGTCGTCCATGCCCCCCTGGAGTGGCTCTATGGCCTCCAGTTTGGGAACCACTGCCTTAAAGGTTTTCAAGAAGAGAAAAGAGAGGGATTTTGGTATAAAAACACTCAACTGACTGATATACAGTGTATTTGTCATTAACCAAGAGATGACTGAACAATTAACTCTGGATGGAAACTTGGATTTCTCTAACAAGTGCTGCATTCAGCCATTTTGTGAGAATAACCTTGCTGTAAATTTGCTGCTGACGGCCTTTTCTGTTTTTAATTTTAGTTTGCAGAGTCTAAAACAGCGTCTAAGTGATTCTCGTGAGACTGAAATAAACTTGGAACAAGACACCATTAAAGTTGGAGCCAAGCCCCCACCTGTAAAATGTCAAACCCAGCCTCCTCCTTCCAAACTTGTGAATAATGGGTCAAAACCTGCTCTGCAAACCAGTGACACTGGTGGATCAACCGTTTCTGTGCCCATCACAGCAGGACCAAGTGCTTCTGCTGCAAGTGATGTAGAAATGGAGGACGGTGAAAAACCAGGAACTGAGATCTCCATGGACCCGAGTGGTGGCAAAGCAAATGAAGATGTGAAGAAAGTTAAGGGGGCAAAAGGGCCACTAACAACTTCAGTCACTACAGCTGAGCTGGACACCATCGGTGTTGAAGCCAAATCTCCAATTGTAAAATGTCAAACCCAGCTACCTCCTTCTGAACTTTTGGATGATGGGTCAAAACCTGCTCTGCAAACCAATGACTCTGGTGGATCAACCATTTCTGAGCCCATCACAGCAGGACCAAGTGCTACCACTGCAAGTGATATAACAATGGAGGATGGTGAAAAACCAGCAACTGAGATCTCCAAGGACTCCACTGGTGGTGAGGCAAATGAAGATGTGAAGAATGTAAAAGGCGAAGAGGGATCACTAACAACTTCAGTCTCTACTGCTGAGCCAGACACCATCAATGCTGTAAAATGTCAAACCCAGCTGCCTCCTTCTGAACTTTCAGGGAATGGGTCAAAACTTGCTTTGCAAATCAGTGATCCTGGTGGATCAACCATTTCTGAGCCCATCACAGCAGGACTGAGTGCTACCACTGCAAGCGATGTAACAGTGGAGGATGGTGAAGAACCAGGAACTGAGATCTCCATGGACTCCACCAGTGCAGAGGCAAATGAAGATGTGAAGAAAATAAAAGGGGAAGAGGGGTCACTAACAACTTCAGCCTTTACTGCTGAGCCAGACGCCATAAGTGTTGAAGCCAAACGTCCAACTCCACAACGTCAAACCCAGCTGCCTCTTTTAGAATCTTCAGAGAATGGGTCAAAACCTGCTCTGCAAACCAGTGACCCTGGTGGATCAACCATTTCTGAGCCCATCACAGCAGGACTGAGTGCTACCACTGCAAGCGATGTAACAGTGGAGGATGGTGAAGAACCAGGAACTGAGATCTCCATGGACTCCACCAGTGCAGAGGCAAATGAAGATGTGAAGAAAATAAAAGGGGAAGAGGGGTCACTAACAACTTCAGCCTTTACTGCTGAGCCAGACGCCATAAGTGTTGAAGCCAAACGTCCAACTCCACAACGTCAAACCCAGCTGCCTCTTTTAGAATCTTCAGAGAATGGGTCAAAACCTGCTCTGCAAACCAGTGACCCTGGTGGATCAACCATTTCTGAGCCCATCACAGCAGGACTGAGTGCTACCACTGCAAGCGATGTAACAGTGGAGGATGGTGAAGAACCAGGAACTGAGATCTCCATGGACTCCACTGGTGCGGAGGCAAATGAAGATGTGAAGAAAGTGAAAGGGGAAGAGAGGCCACTAACAACTTCAGTCTTTACTGCTGAGCTGGACACCATCAGTGTTGAGGCCAAGCCACCAACTGTGAAAGATCAAACCCAGCCGCCTCCTTCTGACCTTTCAGGTAATGAGTCAAAACCCGCTCTGCAAACCAGTAATCTTGGTGGATCAACCATCTCTGAGCCCATCACAGCAGGACCGAGTGCTACCACTGCAAGTGATGTAACAATGGAGGATGGTGAAGAACCAGGAACTGAGATCTCCAAGGACTCCACTGGTGGCGAGGCAAATGAAGATGTGAAGAATGTAAAAGGCGAAGAGGGGTCACTAACAACTTCAGTCACTACTGCTGAGCCAGACACCACTGATGCTGAAGCCAAACCTCCAACTGTAAAATGTCAAACCCAGCTGCCTCCTTCTGAACTTTCAGGTAATGAGTCAAAACCCGCACTGCAAACCAGTGATCCTGGTGGATCAACCATCTCTGAGCTCATCACGGCAGGACCAATTGCCACCACTGCAAGTGATGGAGCAATGGAGGATGGTGAAAAACCAAGAACTGAGATCTTCAAGGACTCAACTCTTGGTCCCCAGGCATATGAAGGCTTGGAGAAAGTAAAGGGAGAAGTGGGATCAATAACACCTTCAATCTCCACTGCTGATGTGACCTCTGCCTCTGCAGTCAGGAGTGGAAAAACAGTCCCTGCTGCGTCCAGCCCTGCTCTGTCAGACACAGTGCTGAAGCCTGAACAAAACTTTATTGAACTTCCAAAGATTAACACAGACATGTTCAAGGCCCTGAAGGCAGCAGTTCAGCAGCGAAGACTCGCCCGAGAGAGCGGCTCCCAGAGTGAGGAGAAGGAGGTGAGGCCTGGCTTTAGACATTTACATTTAGCAATAAAAAAAAAGTCTTCAATGTAGTCACTGTAAGTTGCTATAATTGTAATCTTTGAACATTTTTTAAAAGAATAAAATAAAATTTATCATGTTCATGTCCATGCCATTAGTCCACAACCCTGCCAGATAAATGTCTTCTCATTTATTTTCAAGTCACCAATCCAGAAAAAGTGACTGTTTTGTTTTTAAATATGTTTTCTGTAGAGCCCCAGCAAAAACAACACAAGCTCGATAGGTGTAACAGCTGAAGACACACCTCAAAGCAAGGTAAACTATTTTGTTTTTTATTCTCAACAACATTCAGCCATACAGGGAATGAGACCCCCCAACCCTGATAAGTTCCTCTGACATTTCTCCCTAGTTCTTTTCACCAGTTCTTGTTAATTGAACAATTGTATGCAATTAATGAATGGGTCAGCAATTACAGTTTTTCCCATTTTATCATGATTAATAAGCTAAATGACTCATTGTTTCAGTCAATTACTCCTTCTTTGTTCTCCATCCAGGGTCAGGATGATGTTACAGATGACATTGTTTCTTCAGACACCTCCCATTTTGATAAGCAAAAGTTCAACTTTGATGACTTTGTCACTGTTGATGAAATTGGTGACGATGTAGAAGAGACAAAACCTGAGCCTGATAGCTCCTCCTCATCCTCCTCCAGAGCGAGAAGAGAGAGGCGAAGCTGTGTGTGGTCTGGTGGCACACGGACCTCAACAAGGTCTTTGAAGGATTATATCTCAGCTTCTTCCTCATCCTCCTCATCCAAGTCAACTAAAGGTTCAAGCTCTTCTGACTCGAGCTCTGAGTCACCAAAAAAGCCCAAGTACTCATCTCAGTCCATCAAATCCACTACCAAACCTTCATCCTCTGCCAGTGTGACTAAGCCCTCCTCTCCCTCATCTCCTGGTCAGAAAACACAGCAGAACAAGATAACATTTCAATCCAAGGCATCAAACACCAGATCCTTTGGTCATAGGACCCACTCACCCTCTGCTGCCCATGAAAGGAAAACGATGATCTCAGCAGCGACTGTTGAAGCATCAGTGGAGACTCATCTGGAGCCGCTTCAAAAAGAAGCAAGAACCACAAAGGGTGTAGTGACAAAGTCTGACCACAAAGTGTCAGCAGCGGTCATTGCTGCAAAAACTGTTGCGTCTACAGAGATACATCCACTTCTCCAGGGACATAGGGTAGACACAAGCCAGAGTCAGGAGATTGATTTTAATGTCAGAACACTCAAAGACCCAAAGAAAAACATGCAGGAAGGTAAGGATGATGATGTTGACAAACACACAGAGGAGGAAGAGGACGCTGGTGAAATGTTCCAAATCCTTGATTCATTTGATCATCAAACAGATGAACAGATGAATGATGGGGATCAAGACAGCAGCCTTGACACCCAGCAAACTGGACGTGAGGAAAGCCAGACTTTGCAAGAGGAAGGCTATCAGGTCTTGGACAGTGTGGATGATGAAGGCGAAGCCCTCCCAGGGGAGTACAATGAAATGAAAATGAACAGTTCTTTCCAAGTACTAGACAGTGTTACTGAAGACCAAGCAGCTACAAGTCACGAGGACAGTCACCTGGTCCAAGATGACCGTTCCACGTTAAAGCAACCGTCTGAAGAATACACAATTCCAGTAGTCAGTGAATCCGATGATGCAAATGTAGTAGATGAAAATCAAGAAACAAATAACAAAGATACAGGGAGCAAGCAAGCTCCAAGGGACAATGAAGATGGGAAGAAGATACAACAAAAAGAGGAGGAGATCAAAGGGAAAGTGCTTGCAGTACAATCCTCCAAAGATGTGGAAAATCCTGATGACCAAACCCGAAATGAAGACCAACGGCTACTGAGGTCACGGAAGCCAATGGCTACAGAGACTGACAACAAGGAAGAAAGGACCAAGAATGAACCATCAAAGAGTAGTGGCTTCACAAAAACAGCATCTAAAAGTAAAAAGAAGGCGATATCACCAAAGAAACAGGACAGGACAGTTAAAAAATCTGAAACTCACACAGAGATCACCTCTTCAGGAGTCTCTGAAAAAGAGGAAGAAATCAAGGAGGCTACAAAGGAGATGGTGCAAGAGACAAAAGATTCTGTTGAAGACGAAGCAGCTCAAGATGCTGTCAGCCCAGAAAGTTCTGGAAGAAGGAGGAGTCCAAGGGGGAAGAAAGACGATAAAATTACACTGAATCTCACAGAGGAGTCTCAAAGACGTCTCAAGGACGAGGTAGCTACAAACAAGATTCTAGGCTCTGTGGAGACAATCATAACAAGATCAAGATCACAACAAGAGAAAGCAAAAAAAGAGGACACTCCAGTTAGAACAAGGCTCTCTGCTGCCAGAGACTCGCTGAAACGAAAGATGGAAAATACACCAAAGAAAGAAGAAAAGAACTCTCCAAAAGAGAGCACACCAACTAAGAAGAGTGGCACAAGTAAGGTAAGTGAGGAGAATGCTACCTATGAAATATTCTGCTCTGTGGAGGGCGACGATGAGGTTAATCAGCCAGCTACAGGACGAAAAGGGAAAGAGCAACAAAAGAGGCTAAAAAACTAAAAAGAGGCTAGAACAATTTAAAAAAATGTTATTCCTCTCCTGCTGATTGAAACAGC
>JAJHUR010097914.1:0-14546 GCA_027495735.1 Lutjanus campechanus
AACTGTATGCCACCTTCATGAACGTAGGAAAACACAGAACAACATAAAAGATCGCTATCATATCCCGTCACACATGCACTGAACTTTGCAACAGCTGATCCGCGCTACCTCCACACACGCACACACGGACAGAGAGAGAGGGAGACAGATGTGTTATTTTATTGACAGTTGTGTACGGAAATAAAGCTTCTTCTTCTACTGTTTTTAACAAATTTGACCGCCAAAAGTTGACTGCAAACGTCACAGCGAGTTTATTCGGTTTATTCTGAATAAATGCAGTGGCTCATGTAAACACCGATCGGATTAGATCATGTCACATGTAAACAGTTAACCCGAAAGACTCATTCGGAATGAATTTAATCGGAAAGAGGAAAAGTGTCCATGTAAACGCACCTAATGGCTGATTGAGCCAACAGTGTAGATGGATAAACAGCACCACAAGTCAGAGGAAAAATATTTTGATGTTGGAGTGAACTGCTCCTTTAATACCTGTCACTGGGTCGGAAGCATGATAAGATTTTTATTTATTATCAATGTTATATTTTGTGGTTATTGTGGTGGAAATGCTACCCCTTTTTTCCATAGAGGCATAAATCAAGAAAATATGAAAGTTCCTTTATCTTTCACCAAAGAAAGAATTTCTAAAAAATGAATCAGTCAATCTGTGACATAATAAACAATAAAATTTCCTATATTTCCACCATAAGCATTTTTTAACAACTTTAACTGCTACACTCTCCTGATTTCTGCTTTGGGATCAATACAATTTTGTCCAGACCACAGTAGTAACCCTCACACTCACAGACACATTAGAGGGATCAAATGACCAGGCAATAATCAGACTGAAATTAAATCTTACTGTGTGAAGTTAATGAAATTTTAATGAGGTTCAATTTTTTTAAACACGTGTGAATGAATAGACTGAGGCTTGCTGCCGTCCTCAACCCTGACTGTGACCTGCATGCATTAATGAGAGTCGTGTTTGGACAGCCGCCGATCCCTCCGCGGGGACAGAAAACATGCTGCTGCGGGGTCATTCCCGTTTAATAAATGTCACTGAGAGGTAACCTGAGCAGTGCCTGTAATTAACTGAGCATGTTTGGTGACTGAGTGGCCTTAGCAGCGAGCGGAGAGATGACGGGGCGTGTATGCAGACGGCCGTCCTCATTTAGGGGACAGTGTTAGCGTTAATGAGATGCTGTTAGGGTCATCCGCCGAGCACACATCAGAGACATCGCAGTCAGAAGCGTCTGACAGACGAGATGTAACCCTCAGCCTCACCCACATGTCAAGATTTACTAACATGCCCAAAAATATGCGAGCGAGGCGATTTAAAGCCTAATTACAGCCCACGTTCAGCAGATACACAGCAACATTAACATCTGTTTGAAGGTGTTATGACCACCTGATGACTCTAATTAATTATCCAATATCCACTCTCCTTTTAGCTTTGATTTTAGTCTCCACCAGCTGCGGAAAGAAATGTTTGGGTCTTAAGTGTTTTTTGGAGCTCTTTCATGAAAAAGAAAAAATTCTAAGAATAACACCAGCATTTCCCAATTTTAGGTCCAGGATCCAAAATGGTTTGCAGACATTCAACACAGGGGGCATAGATTGACCCTTCGTCAAGCACCGCCCTCCATAGTTACTGTTGCTACACCTGTCAAGCTTTCCATTCTCGCACTGCATATACGTAGTTTGTATTGATAACTGTGGCAGATTTAACATCGAAATTGAGAGTAATTGTTGGAACAGGAGGTCTTTGATTCCTTAGAGAAGTAAACAAAAACAGCCTCTGATTTCCAACTGACAACTGAAAATTTTGTCGGCTAAAGTGATGACTCTCACAAGCAGATTTCACAAGTGTAGCTGGCTAATGTAAGCTAGTGCTAACCCCTTGAGTCAGCTGTATGGATGTCATAGTCTTATGAATTAACTATATGATGGTTTCACACAGCTTTTAGAGTAACTTATTTCTGATCTTGTCATCTGCACACTCTGTTCTTTGTGTGTCACTCAGTGTTATTGCTACCTGTCTTTGCAAGGAAACTTTTCAAAAGGAGACCGGACATAAATCTTAAAACATCTTTTGTATCAAAGTGCAGATTTACAGGAACATTATTCTTTAACACAGGTTTGAAATTGCAGCGCATGAATAGATGTAATGTAATGGGTCTAAATGCAGCTCAGTATCCATGTAATTTGTTGGTTGCATTTCCTAGTCAGCCCATTATTTCAGCTCATTTCGAATGCGAGGACAGAGGAAGCTGTGTTTCATAATTACATGACAGAACCTATAACCACCCAGTCGGGGCCTGCAAACACAGCGCAATAATGAGATAGTGCTGCGCTTACCGAGATCAAGATGAATGCTTGGAACGAAGGAGTTGACAAAGAACATGAAGATCACCACGCCAAGGACGGACACACACTTCACCAAGAGCACCTTGTCGGTTATTCTGTGCTGTGGAGGAGAAAAATGCATTCCTTTATCATACAAGTGGCGGCATTTGTCTCGAGTGAAGATTCAAAGTCTAGGCCAGCTTCATTATTGAGATAACATCGATGCAGCGCCGTCACAGGAATCTGTCTGAGGTGAAGTAGGAAAGCCTACCTTCTTTTGCAGTTCTTGAATGTTTTGTTCCCAGTTCTTGTCCTCTTGAGAGATTTGTCTGTCAGACACAGCAACATTATAATCTCATATTAATTTTGTTTTTCATTAATAAACATTTGGTTTCAGACTAATCATTCACGGCGTTCAAATAAATATTTGTTAAAGGATCAATGTGTAAGATTTATGTGTATTTACTGGCAGAATATGGCAGAATCGGAAGATAATATTCATGAGTATAATTTCATCAGTGTACAATCAACTGTAGCAACTGTAGGTTCTCCTACACCAGACCTAATCAATTGGCGGCCAAAATTTGGCCCTTTAACCACCTTTTGATCATTTATTTAAACAATCTACCAACATTCTAATTTTATGGGTATTTATTAGAAGTTCATCATTTTATTAGTAGTCTAATGAGCCCTTTCATCGGTGTTTATTGGTGTTAAATTTCTAATTTCTAATGAAATGGAGAAACAATATAAAAGCACATTGTTTTACACATTTAAATTCCTAACTTTACATGACACTTTTCTTGGCACTTTTTTTTCCAAATCTGTAACCTCTAATAAGTAATTCAATATTCCTGTCCTACATGCTAGGAAGAGGAGAGTGAGCTCACCACCAGATGCCACCAAATCCTGCACACTGGTCCTTTAAATCGTGGGAAAAGGCGTCTCTAATAGCTGTTTATGAATTCCTACTGAATGTTGTGCTGTTTTTATGTATTTATTGAGCATTGTGTATGCTACTTCTGTATTTCCCAGTGTGGTATGAAATTGTTTTTGTGCCGTAATTGCGACACCATATAATAGATATCTCAGTCCAAAAGTCATCAACAGTATTATGATGAATACTGAATGCTAATATGTACCAATAGCATCTTTATCATGTGTGGGACTACAGAAAATGTGTTTCTATGAGAAGCAATAAAAGCATTCTTAATAACCACTTCTATCATTTTTGGTTTCAGTGTTTTCTTTTTTTAACCTTTGGAAGGTTTTCATCATCTTGCGGAGCAGACTCTCCAGGTTGAGGACTTTTTGCATCAGGAGGCATTTCACTGCTGTCTCTTCTCGGCTGGCGGGGTTAATGCGCTGAGCTGTCTGCCTCCAAACCAGGATCTCGTGCTTGAGTTCTGGAGGAGCAGGACAAAGAGAGCAGGAGAGACGGCCACCTGATTAGTGCATATTGAACACGTGGTGAATCTTAGGGCACATTCACGCCAGCCTCATTTAGTCCGATTGAACCAAACCTTGGAGCGTTGGTGCAGTTAGTTTCAGTTGGTGTGAATGCAGGACTCGAGCGGGTGCAGACCAAACAACCACCTTCTGATCCACCCCGAATGGATGGTCTCAGACCACTGTCACGTGAACACTGGAGCTCTTTATATCTGGTGTGGACACCATTTGGTGACTGGGGAATTAGTAGCACATATGCTACCAAAATGTGGACTGACAGGGGACAAACCTGGACTCACAACCACACCAGAAATGCCGGCGTTATTAAATTATTTAAAACCCTTATGAGACATATGCACGGTCCTCTAAAATCTGCTGAAATGTGCCCCAACAGCTCCAATATGAACAGAACCTGTCAGTGCTCAATGATGGATGATTTTCAGGTCAAAATTAGGCCATTTGTTGTCTTTCTACCCACCAACTGTACAATCAATAAACAAACAGTTCACCACAGGACGTGTTTGTTAATTGGCAGATGCTATTTGCACCCTGGCTGAAAATGCAAATGTGGCTATTTGCATCCAAATGTATATAGCCTGGCATGGCACAAACAAGCACCCAGGTGTCTGTTGCCAATATTTACACGTGCATGGCAGAGACAAATAACGGTCTTTACCTAAACCTATCCAAGTAGTTTTGTTGCCTAAACCTACCCAAACTGCAACTAGAAAAAATAATATAAAAATAATGAAAATAATAATTACAATGTAACTGGTAATCACCGGCATGTAATTTCACACTACTGTTGAATCTGGACTGAAACCCCGCTCTCCCGCAGAAAAGGTTTGCACTTAGGCCATTCATCCACCACAGTTTCTTATTAAGAGTGAATTTATCGATCTTTATAGCTAAAATAAGGGGGTTGAGTGAGAAAGCTGAATGGCTGCCATGTGCCTATTCATACCCAGGTACAAACAGACACCAAAAAAATAAAATAAAATAACAGAAGTCAAATCCAGATGCACCAAATGTTCTTTACCACCCAAATCTTGACCACTCTTACCTAAGAGGAGAGCATTGGTGAATCCCAAAAATCACTGGGTACTAACAAAACAAGAACAAATTACAGATACGAACAAAAATAAGAGAGAAATTGTTCAGAAATAGTTTCTTCTTGCATGAGTACCAATGTATCATGCTCTCATTGGTTGAATTGAGGAACCAGACCTTTAGGTGTGAACTCGGCCTCAGTAGCAGCATGTCGCAGTGGGAGGTTTGGTTGGTAATGGCTCCTACATCTGAGGCTGACTGAGATGTTTGCAGTCAATATGTTGCGAGCCCCCATAGAGGTACTAATGCAGCCAGGCGATTGGCACATTGACCAGCTGAGGAACAGCCGATGTTGGAGCAGATATCCAGCCTGAGGGAGCTGGACGCCTGTGTAGATATCAGTAGGTGCCATCCTTTTCCAGGAAGGTTGCTAGGTGACCTTAATAGGATCTAACTGGCACAGGAAAAAAACATTCCTGTAAGCGAATCTTCACAATTACCAGTCATGGCAGGGGCTTTTGAGCTGATTTAGCTGCACGCTCTCCCAGGTAGGCGGTGTCGGAGTAGAGGAGACTCCACAGGGTGGGATTTACAGATGGGCTATCAGGCTGGCATTGAACGGTCGCCACGGTGATCGGTAGTGGCTTTCTTCAATCTGCCTGCGGCTCAGTGTGACAATACAGCTGCTAACAGTGGGTCTGCCTCGTTCTATAAATGGGAGCTCGGTGGTGGCGACTGGAGACTGGTGGTCTCTTTTTTAATGATCCCTTGCTGAGGCTCTTCCGGAGAGGGGACACTATAGCGTCATGGGTAAACGCTGATAAGAGGTGACTGTGTTTCTGGAAGAATTGCAAACAATTTCACACAAATATCCCTGTTTTTATTAGTTTGCCCATTATCTACATCCCTGGGGTCTCGTACACAAAGATCTACAGCAGCAGCGCGAGCATGGAGGACACGGTTACTCTCCAAACTAAACACACCCTCTGGTTTCTATTCTTATTAAATGATCTTACTCTACGTCTGGTCAATGGAATGTCTGGAGGGATGGCCAAATAATTGTTTCTACTGTTAATGGATAATTAAGGAGAGGCATAAAAGAGCTGTGCTATAACAGATAGGCTGAATATTTTACACAATAGCACAATTAGGACAAAAAAGATTGGAACCAAGATGGGAGTCCTGAACTGCTTTCAGGCTGCTCTCTGGATGAGGGAAGCCATTCTGTTACTGCCAGCGAGTCAAAGCCAACAGCTGAATATAAGAGTAAAGGGGTTTTCCTGACACAGGTGAGTCATCAGACTCTTGAGGGACCCGAGCAGCTGAAAGAAGCAAAAGGTGACAGTGTTCCAGCCTAGTAAATGATGTTGAACTTCACCATGAGTGCTTTAATTAAACCAATTTATAACCACATTCACTGAGACTTAAGTTGGGCTGTAAATCCCAAAAGTGTCTGTAGACCTAGTTATAAACTTAATAAAAAATGACTTTACAGGGTTCCTACACCTTGTACAAAGTGAAATTCAAGCTTTTTCAAGGTGCATTTTTCCAGGACCTTACAGCTGTAAATGCTCAAAATGATTAGGCCCCATGTTGTTTCCTCATCACATTAAATCAGATGTTTTTGTGCTATAAACAATCAAATTTATGTTTTGTGGTAGCATTTTATAGAAAACACAACAAAGTTTGATGTGTCACCTGTCTATAAGTAGACTTGGCATCCCATTTAACGTAGCTGAGCCAATATAAAATACATCACTTAAACAATTACTAGACAAATAACTTAAATTTCAATAAAATCCTATATAATGAAGATTGACATATCGCACTAACTGCAGCCTCACACGCAGTGTCGGAGTCGCCTTCATTTTGTGCAAGAAGAAAAAGAAATTAGGTAGGTAGGCCGGTAGGTATTAGCTGTTTCTGATAAAGTTCAGTCAGAGAACTATTTATTATGAAAGTAATGCAATTACAATTTCCAGCAGTTTCAAGCACTTTATCTAAAATCCAAACCTTGAAAATACCACATTAAAATTAAAGGATTTTTAAGGATTTCACTGATCACTGATAAATCTCCCATCATTATTATTAACTAGCATGCTGTAATCCAGACATGTTTTATCTGAGATGACAGGGTTGTCTGATGAGGACAGTGTGAATGCAGTACTGTGAAGGCGGAAAGGGAAAGTCTTCATTTCAGAGAGCAGTATGCATCACGTGTGGGAGTTGGAGGGCTGAGGCCATAATACAGAGTTAATTACGTTTCTATGAGGTCACTGCATCTCCTGAGAAGCTGAGAAGCTGTAGTATGGGGGTAGGATGTGCACCGATGTTCTTTAGTGGTTAATGCACTTCATAATAATAATAATAATCAAAAGCCACCATAATTGATTTTGGACTGTGCCACGTCCAGAGCAATCATATTTACATGATACACACCATTTTTATGATAACTCCACTGCCCAGCGTCTCCATCCATCACTACAAACAAATCATTGTCTATATAGAAAAATATAGAATTTTTTTTTTTTTAAAAGAGGAACTCCATCTTAGTCTTTTCTGGGTTTTTCAAAGGGAAACTCCCACTCAGCCAGGGGGAAAAGTGGTGACATAGTTTAAGGCACCAATGACCTCACCTTCCCCCTCAACCTCCCCCCAGGGGGTTTATGTGTGGCAGTGTCATCATGCAGAAATGTGAGAAAACATTTTTAGAGGGGCTTGGAGAGATACCATTTTGATCCTAAAACATAAGGAAGACTACTGGGAAGCTAGAGAATAATACCAAAACCTCAAACCATATAAATCTGAGAAAATATCTGAACTCACCAACTATTTCAATGGACTCTTTGTTGTAGAGTTTTTTGTTCCAGTAGAGCATCCGCAAGAAGGGAAATGAGGTGAAGAGGACAAGGCATATTCCGAGGAACATGTAGCCTGTGAAACTGGCAAAATCAATCCCCTGTAAAACAAAGAAACACAATGTGTCAGACAGCACAGTCAGACAGTAGTGCCCAGACATGAGTTTTGCTGACAAACTATGATCTGTGTAGCACTGACACAAGCATATAGTGAGAATGAGGTTCAGCTGAACTGTTCTCAGTCTGAGACGAAGAAAAAGGATGTAAGCAAGTGTAAGTGTCTATATCTGTATGTTATATTACTGTAATACAGTCATTGGGATAATTACAGTTCTGTTTGGCAAAGAACAAAGGTGTTAAGATGTGTAAAGTGGCACTACCTGTACATTAAAGCTGGGGTAGGCAGTTTAATTTAGTTGTCACTGGGCAAAAGTTCCATAATAACCTTTCATCATGAAGTAATTTTAAGAGGCATTTTACCCCAAAATCAAAAATTTATATTTTTCCCCTGGACTTTAGTTGCTGAGTTTTAGAGATACTGGCTGTAGTGATGTCTACTTTGTCTCCAGTTTAATGGGACTAAATTGCACTCGGCTTGTGGTGCGCAAAGCACCAAAGAATATATTTGAAAAATTCAAAACCAGCATCTCAAAAATTGTGACCTGGTTACTCAGGATAATCCACAGACCTTGTTGTGAGCAGTTTCCAGGAGAATCTACCTTCTAGTAGAAAGAACTTTTCTACTAGTGGAAAAAAATAAGCCGTTCCGGTACTTTCAGAAAGAAAGTAGTTCTTACACAAAACTGCTCACAACAAGGTGTGCGAATTATCTCGAGTAACTGAGTCATTTTTGAAAAGATTTTGATTTTTGTAGCTTGTATGTATTTTTTGGAGCTTTCAGCACCACAAGCAGAGTATAATTTAGTCCCATTACATTGGAGAGAAGGCAGACACCTCTATATCTCCAAAACTCTGCAACTCACACCAAAAAAGTCTAGATAAATAAATATCACTACAGACCTGGGGATTGTGCCTTTAAGTGGTCTGAGTGAAATCTGGAGTTTTGCTCCTCCTCTTGGCTCTGTTTTCAGATAACCTGAAATCAGAGAGGCTATATTCTTTCGAGAATCTAGCCTGTGACAGTAGACTTTGGCCAATCACTGGTCAGTATAGCAGATGACTGTTGAGTCTCATTCCTAAAATGTCAGTATTTGACACTGGGACTGAGGCTAACAATCAACTATCTTTCTTCAGAATTGGTTACTGCACCTTTAAGTGGAATTATACACAATAAAGATTTAGATTTGAGAGCAGCCTGCAGGAATGGCATAAAAAAGCAAAGAAATTGATTATTGCACACAAAAGGTTGCATCCTCAAGGTTTTTTTAAATTTTATTTTATTTTCCACAATGCTCTAGTTTGGCATTGAGCACATCTTTCTTCCTGCATGAGTAAGAAAAGGCAGCCCCCTGGCTGAGGGTGTCCTCAGAACTGAGAGCTAATCTATGCAAAAAGAACAGCAATTTATCAGATATATTCTTGGAAATGTGTCCTTGCATGACATCATCTATATAATATACCATTTCTACATGATAAAGCCTTTAAGATGTACAATATGGACTGAGAGTGATGTGCACTGTCTGTATTCCTCCTCGTGCTTGCACAGTATGAAGAATAGTGATAAAACTGGTTAATAGTGACCTCTACAGGATTTGTAATTTCAAGTTGCAACAAAAGCCTGAGAAGAGGGAGGAGAGGAGGGGGTGACACAATGAAACAAACAGCAGGATAAACCAACATGTGACAGAAAAAAAAGATATTCTTACAAACAAGGTGTCAAGTATCCAATCAAGTTTAAGGAAGGAGGCAGGTGTGCATCAGCTCTTAAATACCTCCTTCATGTCCTACTATGTAATTTCATCACTATGTCTCCTCATTGCCTCATTCACACAGTACAACTCTGACTATTCCTTTATTCATACCTCCATAGAGAAACTGCTCTCTCAGTCTGCTGTGACCCTCAGGGCAGCCTCGAGGGATGAGGGACTGCTGCTCATGCCAGCCTCACATAAATCAAAACTCTTCCTAGAAACTAAAACTAAAAGGACAAAAAATTGTAATATCTTGTATCTTTATTAGGGCTGGGCAATATGACGATATCATATTGTGATGTGAGACTAGATATTGTCTTAGATTTGGGATATCGTTATACTGCCTGTTGTCTTTTCCTGGTTTTAAAACTTGCATTACAGTAAAGTGATGTAGTTTTCTGAACTCACTAGACTGTTCTAGCTGTTCTATTATTCGTCTATACACACTCAGTTATTATATCCACATTATTCAGGGTGTAACAATTCTCCAATGGTTCAATTTACTTTGGTTCATACCGATATTTCTGAGCCACAGTTCGGTTCATACCTCTATTTTTGGGTCACCTTTTGCTTCATAATACATTGTCATATTTGGTTCTGTCCATATCGCCCCGCCCTACTCTGTATCTCAGTCCGTAACATCTTTCCAATCATTCCAGTTTTTCAGCATGAAGACACAAGAGGGCAAAGTACTAAAAAATAAGTTTTGTGTGTGTATTTGCCGCTGTAATGTATCTCTGTTTGCAGCTGTAAACTGTGAGCTTGTGTGTCCATATTTCACAGCCAGTGTCAACGACTCCTCTGCCTGGTTGGAGGAGATCCATTTGGCAAGGAGAATCACCAATGTCCCCTCAATAAAATGATACCAAAAGGAGGTAGAGATTTTGTATGCGCCATGCTACCTTGCTCTGTAACAAATCAAATACAAGGACACTCTGATGAGGGACAGAAAACACACACTCCACAGCTGTGCCATTCTTTCTATCTCTGGATTTCTCCCGAAAATCCCCTCGACACAAACAAGCAAGCCTGCAAACAAACAAACAGGCGAGCAAACCATGCATGCACACACAAGCTGTCCTTATCAGGGGCCAGACATGACTGAACGAACGCGCCGCTGTGTCCCTGCGGTTCTGTCACCTGGGAAACCGAGCCAAGACAAACCGGACAGTGGGTCGCGGGAGCCCGGTGTGACAGGAGCCACTGTAAACCGAAGGAGACCACATACTGCTGCACCCGCAAAGGCTAAAATGCCATGCGCGGTGAACAGATGTCACATCAAGCAGCTGGGAAAATGTCATGTCTTCTAGTGATGTAGCATTATAACCCTCTGAGTATAAGAAGAGAGAAGGTTATGAGAAGAGCCTACAAGTCATTGCCCTTTTCAGACAGCGACAGGCTGCTCTGATTAACTCCATAAAATGTTCTTAACCTCTGTTTACTGACATCATTTTGTCACATCTGACAATAGAGGACAACTTGGCTCTAAATGGTTTTCTAAAATACCATGAGGTGATAGAGAAGAAAAATGTACGAGTGTAGCCTGAAGTAATTTAAAACTATAGTCCTGATGTCAAAAGTTAATTAGACAAATATCATCTATCAATCTATCTTTTTTTTTAAAAATTCAAACAAGGAAGATGAAATTATATTGTAAAAAAAAAGGGCCTTCCAATCAATTTTTGGTTCTTACAAAGAAAAAAAAAGTTAGAACTGCACAAATATTAAAGGGAAGTTAATTTTTCTTCTTACCTGTAGTGTAGTTATCTGTCTAGATTATTTTGGTGCTTGGAACTACATCCCCCAACCATACAACTGTGCAGCAGGAAGCGTGCAACTATTCGTGGATGAGAAGCTGCAGCTCCACTGAGGAGCCATTAAAGATCCTGTGTGTAAGATTTATAGGGATTTATTGGCAAAATATGGCAGCTAATAAAACAAAATATTCACAAGTATGTTTTCAATGGTGAATAATCACCTGAAAGTAAGAATCATTTATTTTTGTCATCATAGAGTAAGCCGTTTCTATCTACAGAGGATTCTGGTCCTAAGCGGAGGCAACCATGTTGCGCTACAAAGTTTCTACAGAAGCCTAGAACGGACAAACCAAACACTGGCTCTGGATACAGACTTTTACGTTCTTCTGTAGCTTTGCAGCCACCAGAGGTTCTCCTACACACTTGGAGGGGGAGAGTGGCAATCTGTGTTTGCAAGCTAAACTCTACACAAGCTCAAGCCTGTTGTCCATGAGTAGATGCACAGTTGGCAGGGTGCAGTTGAGTAGTTTCCATGATTTCTGGAAAGAGACGTTGTTGTTGAGTTTTTCAAATGTATTTAAATGTTGTTAGAAACGTTTTTGGGCACTTTGAGCACCGCAAGCAGGGTGCCATTTAGTTCCATTATACTCAACATAAAAATCAGGTCAGGAATAGGCAAGAAAATTTCAATAGTCCACCAAAATACTTTCCATACATGTGGAACACTTGCATCAGCCTTAGCGTGGTGCTACAAGAACACTGAATGTGACAAAGGTCTCAAACCAAGTGTGATGTACAGAACGTCAACCAACACAGGAAAGCTGGGCGTTCAGTTACATGGTTTCATACATTATTGCATCAGGGGTGATGCTGTCTCCTTCACAAGTTTAATCAGACACGAATCCCAAAGAAAGGCTCTCCAGTATGCCATAGCACGCCACTTATAGAGGGCTGGAGCCACAACAACATACTGTAAGCTGCTGCTGCTGCTGGGGTGCATGTCACAGGAAGGAAGGGGAAGCACTAGAAAAGGTTACTTCACACAGGTGTCAGAAATAATTAAATGCACTACACGAGGGGACTCTTAGAGCAGCTGTGTTGCTTATAATGAGTGTATGAACTGCATGACATAGTAATATTCATGCTTTAAAAAGGATGAATGAGGAGGGGCCAAATTTCAAGTTAAATCTTGGAAATGTTTGACTATAGAAAGACTGTAAACGCACTGTAACACTGGGCAGGTGTAACAGTTTCCTTCTCCACTGTTGTGACGTTTTTAATTCCCGTGATTTATGACAGCAGCAGCAAAACTATAAATTGGTTTCACTGCCACTACGTCTCCATTCATCACCTCCACATCAACATAAATAAGGGTCACGACTCACAATTGTATAAATACATAGAGAGACCGTGCTGAACAGAGATGTACAACCCAGCAAAGACAGATGATTAAATTTACCCACAATGTATACCCATAAATTAGTTGCAAATATCTGCTTGTGCACTATAATACTAGTGGACTGTGTGTATGTACTGTAAAGTCTGTATTAACGTCAGAGCTTATATGAGGAATATGAAGGCTTCAGAAAAAAAACTGGCAGCAACAACAACATTGCTGGCAGTACACTCTCGCTTTATTTATATATACTGGTGTTGATAAGTGTTATTACACTTACCCACGCTAATGTTTTATTAACAGGAAAATAACTTAAAAAAAAAGGAGACTGGAAATGACAACAACCTCCAGGAAGAGAACTCTAAGTACATGGTCAAGCGCCAAATTATATGTAACAACAAATAAAACTTAAAAATCCATTGTGCTTGTGCAAAAAAATGGGGTGTTTCTCTTTGTCATCAAAAAGATTTCACCTGACAACAGTGATATTTAAATTGCTTGCAACGTCTATTTTAAATTAACAGCAGATATAAACAAGGTAAATATGGCAGAACAGAAGAGAAGTTTTGAAGGCCTGTTGCTGCATCCTGTGTGGACAAAGTGTGATGAATTGTCATTGTTTGCTCATATGTTAAAGCTCCATAAAGTCATTTCTGACTACTAGAGGGCAAAGACTCACAGCAACAGAGCTTTGATATTGTATAGCCTAGATTCCCAAACTGTTCCACTGGTGGTCGTCTACAGTAGTAGTACACTGAGGAACCTCCTAAATTTTAAATCCAATTTGAAATGTTTTGTCTTTCCTGTAATATTTTTTTCTTGATATGAGACTGCTATGTCGTCACATTCATGCATGTAGCGTGCATACTTCTTCCATGATCAGCTACGAGCTAAACTGTGTGGTGGCAGTAAGCCACTGTGAATGCAGTGTGGCAGTGGCAATAAATAATCTTCTTATTAGGAATAAACCTGCCACCTGCGTCAACTGTCTGTTGCTGAGGAAGGTAGTCATAATGGTGATACAAAATGGTGACACTAAGTGTAAAAAGTTTGAGAAATGGTGTTATAGGCTTATCTAGTTCTGAGCAGACAGCTTGCAGAATGCCTGTCCCATTTGAGTCTCATTTTGACAGCTGTAAAATGTTAATTCCAGACTAACAAACTAAAACAATGAGCTACAGAACAGCAAGGTTTGATATTAAAGAGATAGTCTGATAGGTGTGACAGCGTGTATGCGCAAGTGAATGGCATGGTGGGGCTTTAGGAGACTTGGATTACCCCAGACAAGCAGCATGGAGGTGTTTTTTTCTGTTGTTTTTCTGTTTTAAAACTGGTCACCATTCACTTGAATTGTTAGGGAGACTGCGCAACACTGTTTTCCTGTGAAACTTCAGCAGTGTTTTGTGGACTAAAAAACTGAACCCGACTTTCAATTGGCATGAAGGTGAGTAGATAATGACTGAATTTTTATTTTTGGGTGATTTATCCCCATTATTTACCCCTTTAACACGGCCCGATAGCCCGTGACCACACAAAATTGCTCTGTGGCCACCAAATATTCCACGTAGGTGGTCCCCTGTGGTCACCACGTTTTATCCCCGTACTGCGAGCCTTCACCAACATAACGCTACAGTTCCACAAACATCTCAATTCCTTTGTGTCTTTTAGTTCAACATTAAATGAAAACAGCAAACAGTATTCATCACCAGCTAGCTACCGTTGCGTCGGGGCTATTTAAACTTCGAACACAATCTTTATAGAAGAACTAGTATCCCAAACGGTGAACTACAAAAAAAAAAAAAAAAAAAAAAAAAAAAAAAAA